>JAJFDJ010000047.1:0-221692 GCA_028637755.1 Xylariaceae sp. X170 | reverse complement strand
TACGATAAGCATATCTCCCGCTATAAGCATGGAAAGGCCCTGTAACAAAATTATGCTTATGGCGGGGTTTGACTGTATTGCCTCTGACGTTTGTTGTCCTATCATATCCAGCGTCGTATGGACTTCAGCATCGCAAAAACGTTGGATGCTTCAGCCACAATGTATCGTGGGCCAATTGCATGACAAGAGAACGGTCTCTGAAGTCTTGATTGGCCGTCTCTATGTTGATTGCGTTCATCTTGCCTCGCATGCAAGATACCGTTTTCTGTTTGGTACGAAGGTCATGTTTTCACGGTGGTCCAGCTGTTAACGTATTAACAAATGGAGTTTAGTGACAGTCTCTGGCTCAGAATCAGTACAATGCTGTCACTCTTCTCTGCACCCTTTACTATTCACAACTCGCAACGAAGCGGAAAATAGGGATATGAGGCGTCGCTGTTTGCCTTACCTACTCGTGCTAATGACGGTACGCCTGTCATGTTATCGGATGGCTACCGTGTTTTCGGATAGGCTGCCGGAAATGGGCGCCTGCATGGTATTCGTCAGGCGCTGATGATGGAAGATCTTTACCTGCAGAGGACGAGTTAGCTCTTGGCAAGACTATAAAAGATGCGGGACACCCAACGCTGGAACCAACTCTGAAAGCAGACTCAATGCGATAGAGGTTGGAACAAATGCGACGAATGTTCTCCCGGTCGAAAAAATTCCAAGCCAGTCAAACAAGTGACGACTTCATCTCGGATATCTCAATGGCCTCGACTGTAAAATCCGAAAGCACGGGAAGATGGACACCGCCCGGTAACGTCGATGTCGTCATCTTCACTAGTTACGAGTAGTTACCACACACGCAGCTGACGAACGTCGCAGAAAGCTGTGCCAGTCTCCCGACATACGACGATACCAGAAGTTATCCCGATGAGTGCAGAACATATCGCGATGAGAGCAGAACATATCCCGTACCCGACTGCGTATACATGATCCGGGAAGTCGGAACAGGCAGAGCGCTCACGGTCGAAGCGGGTCAGTTGACTCTCCAGGTAAATGGGGGCCGACACGGCGGCTGTCACTGGCGATGTGTCGAAAGAGACGGTGGATGGCTCGGATTTCGCGAAACGGTCTCGGGCAATTACCTAGGACGCGACCCAAAGAAAGGGTTCCAGGTCACGGTCAAGCATTTTGAAAACTGGGAGTCATTCTGTCTGCGGCCGGTCGACCACGGAGGCTACGAATTGCTGGTCTTGAAAGAGACCGCCCTTAGACGGATGGGCCTTTCAGAGGACGGAATGACGATAGTCCAGGTGATGGATTCGTCCACGGCTATCACTTGGGAGTTTGTTAAGCTGTGAAGGCTCATCATGCTGTAATAAGACGAATGATGATACCCGTGGGTTGGGCAGGCAAATGGCGCAGGCGCAATGAGCCAAATAATCGATGAGATATCAACAATCAACACGGTTCCATTTTAGGGCTTGGCAAAAGTAGAGTAGCCGGTGTCTACAGGTTCTAGATTCCGTCAGCTCGAAACAAACGGATCGATCTCCGTTCGATGCTCGTTCGATCCGTGATCCGGATTCTGAGATAAAGCGGGCATCCGCCGGGTGCTGCGGTTGCATGCCGAGCGTGCGACATGGTCAAAGGTCAATTAGATGTACCTTCTCACATTAGTACATCTTCGATAGCTACTTATTTCTGTTCTGCTTGTGAATTGAGAGAGACTACAATGTCTGAGTACTTTCGCAACCGTGACGGCAAACGGAAGAATGTGAGTTCAGTTAACGTAGGAATCAAGATGTGCATCGCGAAGTTCCAGTAAACCTACCCGGTAGCAAGTGCTAACGCTATGTAATTCGTGTGGCTGATCCCCAAAATCGTGGCGCACCCCTCACCAGCCACACATCCTACGTCCGTCCGACAACAACCTCCATCATCGCGAAGCTCCCAAGCCGCCCATCAATCGGCAGCGAAACCCCCCAAACCCCCCAAACCACCAAAAGCACGGAAAACACCGTCAACATGGCTGGCCTCCAACACTACCGTAAGCCCCTTATCCCCAACTAAACGAATACGACAAAGCTAACTTCTCTCCGCAGGCATGGCCGTGGACCCGGCCCTCCAAAAGCTGGGTAGTACGTAACATCCCCTTCCTATTCGGCGCGATACCGCGCAACAAGAGAGATGATGTTCTGATGAATGGTGTATAATAGCCATGTCCTCGAGCCGATACAGATACTTCCGCTTCACCCCCCGCACCGTCGGCATCACCTTCATCTACGGCGTCGTCGTGCCCTCCATCCTCGGCGTCATTGCCTACAAGACCGACGTAAGCGATCCGTCGTATTATCGGTTGAAGGGAGAAATATATGAAACTAACATCCGCAGGGCCTGGTCGATCTTCGCGCCAAGCGGAGGGGAGACAGTATCTACGAGTACTAAGCGAGTGGAGGATGAGTCGAATGGGCCGTGTTGTGTACATAACGAAAGACAAGACTTCGATTCGATGCGATTCGCTATACCCGTTCTTTTGCGAGAGAGATATATCAATGCATGTGTTATGAACCGAGAGCATAAAGTGTCGCTATACTACAAGTTTTGTCCGAAACGCAATACGGAGCTTGAAATGCGATCTGAATATTCGATGCCGGTTGATGAGTTATTCCCGAAACTATAGCTATCAAGGGAAACATGGGAACTTTCGACGTGGTATAGAATCCATCGGATATCCCTAGATCTACAAGAAATGCGTACGGAAAGTGTCGCGCAAAGGTAATTCGATAGGTATTGATTTAAAGGGGCTATTTATGTTTGCCGTCAACACCATACCTGGGCGTGTTTCTCAGTCGAGCGCTTCTCTATGGGTATTTTGCGTCGGGCCGAGTAATGTTCAAGGATATTATGCGCAGGACGGGACATGATGGTCATCAGGCACTCTCATGACGAAGACAATCTTTAACAATAGCAAATTCCGGGTATCTCTAATCGTAAAAGTAAAAACATGATGGCTAACACGTCTGAGCCCACGTAAACCGATAATCGTACTAGCATAGACTTCCTCAATTGCCCCTTTCCTACGAACCATTTCGTTCGCAAACCCCGAGCGCATTCTGAGATTCGGTGTTGCGGGTTCGACTCGATACCGATACTTTTCCTGCGCCTTTCTCATCTGAACTCATGCGCTCACTTCCATCGCCATCCTTCATTCGCATAGCTTCGTTGGTTTTCGGGACCATAAACAATAGATCCATAGCCATAAGCAATGCGACATGAAAACGACTCTCGTAGGTCGTTATTCCTCGCTCCTCCAAAACATCACACTTTTCGCTGTGAGGTCCGAACAACGAATCTCGTATCGTAGCTCGTAACCTCCATTCCTCCAACCCCTTAATACCTGCTTCCTCTCCTCGGGCGTCCACCCATAGGCATATCAGGCAACTTCTCGCCCCGCCTCCACTCACCCATCGGCACCCCACCACCCCGAGAATCCCGAACATTGAAATGATCATACCCACCCTTCCCACCACCCCCTCTACCCCTCGGATGCCGCGAAAACGGCCCATCCCGATCCCTCGAAGGCCCATCAGGCGCGCGTCCAACCGCAAGTCTCGACTCCCCGGCACCCATGCCCCGCCCCATGCGCGCGCTCGAAGCCGGCGCCACAGACCCATCCGGCAACGGCGGCAGAATCGCGCACGAGATATAATCGCCGACCACGAACCGCGCCTCGCTCAACGTCTTGCTCGGATCCGTATCGTCGAGCGATTTATCCGCCGTGGGATCTTCCGGATCTAAACCAGGCCCGCCATCGCCGATGACGACGCTGCCGAGTTCCTTTACGGTGTATTTGTTTGTGGTCGCTGGACCCCGGGTATCCTGGAAGATGAGGCGGAAGGCGAGACGCGTGCCGATGCTGGGTTGCGGGAGGAGGTTCTCGTTTGAGAGGACGATGTGGTGCGCGAGTTCGTCGAGGGTGCAGTCGGGCCAGGTGTGTAGGGTTAGGGAGGGCGGGAGGCGATCTGCGGTGAATTCGTCGGGTCTATGGTGGGGTAAGTTGTTAGATGGAACTTGTACAGATGGATGCGGCGCGCGGGACGACGGACCTGTGGAATGCGCCTGTTCTGTAGAAGAGCTGTAGCGCAAACGGCGACACGGTATGGCGGTCCATGGTGGTCAAGGGAGACTCGTGAGTCGAGCTCAAATCCCGTCGTATTGATGCTCGCGGTTCACCGGAATTGCGACTGACAGCTTTGACAACAGATTACCAGTCGGCCGGGCTCAGGTCATTGTGTGTCTGAATCGTGCGCTGTCGATGGAGTGGGCAACGCGCGTGTTGGATTGACTCCTTACGTGTGACCGAAGGAGACGCAAGCTCGAGATGGATGTGGAAGTGTGAATGTGATTCCGTCGGTTTGCGCGGCGCCTTTATAGAGCCATGTATGGCCAGCTGCCAGCCCCGGATGCGGCCCGTTCCCGCTCTGACGTTTCACTGAGACGGGCCGTTCTCATTTGAATTTGTTAAGCCATAGGTGGCTCGCCATGATACTCTAGCCACATGTGATTACCTAATTATAGGGGCTATTCTTACGAGTTCAGTCACTCATGAGTCTTCATTGACGGTTTTGATTTCTTGTTATTCGTTTTTTTAGCTATGAAGAATGGTCTATCTAGAGCCTCGTTTTTGAGGACAAGAATCTAACCGTAACACTATCAAGCACATTACCGGCTTGGTGCGGATTAGAAGTACTCCTATTAACACGAAACCCATCTCTATCATGTTCATCGAGTAATTTGTCCCAAAACCGCGGTTTTGGGTCAAATATGTCGATAGTAGTGATGTTCCAAATAGACATTACTTCATACCCATTTAAACCATTACCCTCTTCTCAGCCTCAACTGCAGTTGTCTTCGCGGCAGCCATGCTCTGGGCTCGGAGTTTCGCCATTGTCTCCGTGGCCTCGGCCGCGTACTTACATTTGGCGCGGACTCTCGCGCCATACTTCATGAAGAGAAAGGGAAACGGGAGGAAGACGACAGAGAGGAAAGCAGGTATCGAGCTTCCCCAGTGGATACCTAGATTGTTGTAGAGAGGAGTGGTGAAAAGGGGGAAGGCTGCGCCGAATAGGGAACGAAGAATGGAGCTGGCGGCGATGACAGAAGCGGCGAAGATTGTGTCTAGCACGGTAACATGTTAGCTAGGAGAATTGGCTTGTTCAGGGGTGAAGCAGGAAATAACTTGCAGGAATCAATCAGGTAGTTCTGTAAACTAAGGAAGACACTGACGAGGCCGGTACCGAAGATGCCAGAGCCAATGATGGGAATAATCCAGTGGACCTCGGGGCCATTTGTCCAGGCGAACACGAAGAGTCCAATAGGGAGTAGAACACTGCCAACGAGGGCGAGTGGGAGGCGTGCTTCCGGGACAGGGGCACCGCCATTAGCAGCACAGATCTTCCGGTATCGCACTTGGTCGAAACCGAAGCAGCAGACTGAGAAGACCGTGCCAACGGCGATACCCAGGAAGGCGAGACCACTAATGCCCTCCGACCAGTTGTGTCGCTCGTTGAAGATGATGGGGAATGCCGCGAACATCAGGTAGAGGGTTCCGTAGATGACGGCCAGGTATAGAGAGAGTAGGGTGACGATGGGCTCGCGAAAGAGAAGGACCCAGGGACGCACAAAGGCAACTGTGAACTGATGAGTGGCAGTCTTCTTAGGACGACCGACTTCAAGTTTCGACACGTAAACCTGACCAGTCAACTTGGAGAGAGCAGCAGCGCGCTTGCGCAATAACACCGGCGCATATGTCTCAGGGACATACAAAGCCACGGCGATCCATAGAACACCAGTGAATGCGGCCATGAGACCCTCCACCCAACGCCATCCCGCAGCTTGACCGAGGAAACCACCGGCGATAGGTCCAATAGCCGGCCCCAAGAAGGGGCCCATGGCGAAGAGGGCACCCGCGAATCCTCGGTCTTTCGCATCAAACATGTCGGCGATAACACCGCCGGAATTGGTCAAGGGAGAGCTACCGAAGGCTCCCGCGAGGAATCGCAGAACTGCGATAGTGACGACATTGTCGGCCGCACAAGTACCAGCATTGAATGCTGTCAGGGCTGCGTACGAAATGAAGAAAATAATCTGTCGGCCGTAGATCTCACCCAGAGGTGCCCAGAAGATTGGGCCAATGGCAAAGCCCAAGACGAAAAGAGAGACACCTGAGATGGCAACCTCAGGAGAGCCGATGTGAAATTCCTTGATGATCTCGCCCACGGCCGCAGAGTAGGCAGTAGATACAAAAGCGACAGCTAAGACGGCCACGGCCTTGAACACGGTAATCGACCATTTGAACCAGGTAGGGAATAAGAATGGGTTGCGTTTGTCGTCGGGGAGAAACTCGACCACAAAGGGATCCTCGGTGGTGCCCTGGCCCCTGTAGCTCCATTCTAACACGGCGGGCGTGATACAAGCATGGTCGAACTGCCGTTGGAACCAGGAGATCTCGTTGCTGGGCTTCGGAATCTCGACGACCTCTGATATCGTATCCGGTTGAGCTAGGGTTTCAACCGAAGCAGACACTGGCTGTTCATTAGGATAAACGGGATTTTGTTCTGTTGTCACCGCCATTTGTGACATTGAACAAAAGATGCCTTTCGCCTGCGAATTGGTCGAAAGAGGAATCGAGGATTAGGAACTGTTGACCACGGGGGATCGTCGAGAGAGTCGTAATCCGAACCGAAGTCAGAAAAAATCTAACCGGAGAGATCCCAGATCCCACGTAGAAAGGAAAGTGAGAATGTAACGCAATTATGAAAAGCAAATCGAAAAGAAAAACGTCGTGGCCTGCAAGGAAAACTCAGAGATGGGAGTAGCGGTCACTGTACCGAGTAGAGAGAAATGTTTAAAGAGGGAGTTGATTGCTTTGAACAAACCAGAGCCATAGGACTCCCCACAATCTGGTTTTCGTTTTCGCGGTTTCAGGTCATGAGTTGGTAGTCGAAGTAAAGAAGTATAGTAATACGTGGGCCGTGCTGTCGATTTGGAAGAATGGGTATTGCTCGCCATCTGTCACAGGTGAAGGTGGACTGGGCCATGCAGCATGCAATGTAAATCATCACGTAAATCACCACATCGACCAGATACCAAGTTAGGTAATTGGACGCTGCCTACCTGATCCTACCTGAATATGTCCGTAGATGTACGTAAACGTATTTCAAGGACGTCCGTGAACTCATTGGTGGTATAAAACGTCGATTTGGAATATATATTCTGGGCTCGTAGCTGTCTCTCTTCGTGAGAAGATCTGCCAACACTAAGCTTATGGCCAGCTCGGTTCTAGGCCAACCTCAGACACGGGACCGATGATAGGGCCCGGTATAAGTGCTAGCATAGGTAGTGGCAAGCAGATACTACCGTGGCATCACGATATCTTTCACACGTGGGGACAACGGCAGAGATAATGTGGCAGCATTCGAGGACCCGAGGTGACTCGAGTGAGGTCCCAAGCAGGCCCCAAGTCAAACTGTTTGCAGGGATGATTGCCATTATGACGATAGCTGGTAACAGTCAAAGAGAAAGACTCGATAAAGATATTGAGTAGTACCACAATAAAGTGCTGGCAAACTCGGATCGGCTCTCCCAGAGAGGATCTACTCGTGGTTGGCATCTCGGGAGGAGGTTGACAAATATGCAGGGCGGTGGGATTATGTACTGTACGAGGGAAGACCCATTGCGGGCGGGATGCGACTTCGTCCCGGGAATAAATTTAGCGCGTTTACTGGTACGACGCTAAAATGCACATGCGCTAGTGATTGCGCTAGTGTACATGAGGAAAGGATGTCCTATTAATAGGCTAGCGCGCTCTCAGCTTGGTCGAGGTCGTCACCAAACACATCGTCGTCGCTCAGCTGGGACATTGTCGTCTGAGACTTTCGAATAAATCTCACTCATGATGTAGCGATATTTAATGTATGCAGGGGATCTCAACGGGTGGTAACATGCTAATGAGTATGCCTGTCCGTTACACAATGCCGGTAATATAAAAAGAGGTGTTGAAGAGATACGGAATATTCCGTACACGAATTACATACATGACTTCCATATCTACGGAATACCTAGTTCATCTATGCACGAAGACAATATGAGATTGAGCAGACAAACTTGAATTACAGGACGCGATCTGAATACAAAAATAAAGATCGTTTACTACTACGGAGTACATAAGCTGACGACGAGGGATCTGTTTGTTAGCTGGGACCGTAACTCCGATGATCGACTACACAGCCGGTCTTCCTGAATTAGGACCACCGATCAATGCCAATGATCACCGGCAGCAGCCGTCATGTGCCGCATCCCATTCTCAAACGCGGGTATCAAGCACTCTCCGTTATAAATTCGTACCTATTTCCAATTTGCTTTTGCTCGCCGCGGCAATTGATCTCAAATCAGGTCGCACATTCTAGCATCTGTTTTGACCTGAACGAATATGAGCTTCTCTGCGTGTATCCGGTACTATGAGCAGCTCTCCCTACTAGTGTGAGCCGTCTTATGTTGAGTCAAACTTGACGGAGGTATCTATATATAAATATAAGACTTGTGGGAGCAGTGTGGTCTCAATTGACAATCCAAAAGTCGTCTCTCCCTTAGACAACGATGCTCTTTTCGCCGTCACTACGGTCAGCTCTTTACTTGCAATTCGGCCAAAAGAGTCGCATGCGAAACCTGTACGAAATAGACAAAGCTCCCGCATCAAACAGACTTTATCGCATCCAGAAGAACGTGGTAATCTCCGAACATGGCAGCATGACGCCGAGTGTCTCTTCAATATCGTGAACTGCTTTGTGAGAAGCGCAGTATCGCCATCAAGTAGGTACCGATTGGTGCGTCATCAAGATCTGAGTGTGGTCGAGAATCTCGTTCCAGCAGAGCTGACAATGACGAGCTTCGGCCTTGGACGTAAGAAATCAAGATTCACAATCCGAGACACCTACCGAGAAGAAGCGGCGCAAAATCCATAGCACCTAGGTATCTTTTAGTGCTGTGAGGCACGAAGAAGCACCATGACGGCGGTATCCTCAGGCAATTGATTGATAGAGGTACGGAGGAGGCCCGGGCAGGTGCGGAGCGGAGCAGCGGTCTCTGATAGCAGTCGGTTCGCCGTTAGGGAAGAAGTTACCCCGCCATCCGCTACCTGAGGTGCCTTAGGCACCTTCCTAGGTACCTTAGGCGGGCACTTTAGTGCAAGGTACCTAATCCGTACTGTACGGATTACAACTCCAGCGCGACTTCTTTATCGCAGCATGACGTCTGCCCTCCAGCAACTTGCCTAGGTAAACCCGCCGTGGTTTGTCGCGTAAGTCGACTCGACTGCTATTCCGCACAACCTTGTAACCTCCCATCCGCTATCCACCAATCTCCCGCCTCTGCTTATACAGTGACTCTCATTTGCTATATTGCTACCTCACGGTCAATCATCTTTGTTTCTTTCTCGATCGGCTGTTCCCAGGTCTTCTTAGCGGTCTCCGCAATCCCACTCGTCGCCGACACTGGCGACCATGGCGACCATGGCGTCCTCCAACCAACACGTTCATCTGCTTACATTTTTCACTACGATGGAGAACCAGGGCAATCTCATCGTAAAAGGTATCGCCGACAAGTCTTTTGCTAGCATCCGCAGTACGCTGACTCTTCTTCCGCGACAGAACCGCCCCATTTTGATCTCGAGCTTTACATCAACAACTACACAGGTTCGTGACATTCGATTCTGTCCATGCGCTCTGCCACCTTACGCTCTCCCGCAAACCAAGCCACGAGACTCACTTTCATCGTCATTCCGTCTAGGCCGTACTCGTTTCGAACGACTCATACTGATCGGCCAGTGCTCGGTTCCGCTGTGCGTCGATGCCCTCAAAGCCGCCGTGATCGAGGCCAAACGAGGAAAGGATATCCAGCGCTATCGCGACGCCTGGGAGTGCATCCGTCTAGCTGCTCCTGACGAGCCAGAAGCCAAATTCGACGAGGCTTGGGTTCACGCCACTGAGAAGTCGAATAAGACCACGATTCGCCAGTTGGAGCTTGAGCTTAAGGGTTACAGGAACAATTTGGTGAAAGAGAGTATTCGGGTAACGACCTGCCCTGCTGCGTCTTTACTGCATGGATACGGGACTGTCGACTGACCACCCGCTATTAGATGGCTAATCGCGAGCTCGGCGAACATCTCGAGAATACCGGCCAGCTGGCTGCCGCGTTCGACGCTTATCATAAGATGAAGCCTGACGCCACCACCTTGGTCCACATCAACGATGTGAACAAGCGTATTCTCAAGACCCTCATCCAGAGGCGTGACTGGACCAGTGTTTCTGCTCATTGCGGAAAGTTGTGGACTCCCATCACTTTATCAAAGATCCACGACATAACGGCTATCGAGCAGACTTTTCAGAAGATGGTGTCCGGTTTGGCTTGCCTCGGATTGGGCAAGTTCGAGGACGCGGCCAAGTTATTCCTGGACATATCCGATCCGTCTACATGCCAATCCCACGACGACATCGCTAGCGTCAACGATGTTGCCATCTACGGCGGGCTGCTGGCACTGGCCACTATGGACAGAGACCAGCTACAGACACGAGTCCTCGATAACAAATCCTTCCGCAATTTCCTCGAGCTCGAACCTCACATCCGCAAAGCAGTTTCGCTGTTCGTGCAATGCCGCTATTCGGCTTGTCTGCAGATACTCGAGTCGCATCGGGCCGACTACCTCCTCGACATCTATCTACAGAAGCATGTCGAGTCGCTTTTCTCGTTGATCCGCAAGAAGTGCATCATCCAGTATCTTCGAGCCTTCTCTACTGTAACCCTGGACACGATGAAGGCGACCTTTGGTAAGCCGGACGAGGATTTTGTCGCGGAGCTAGTCACGATGATCAAGAATGGCGAATTGGACGCGCGAATCAATACAATTGACCAGGTATGTATGGTGAGTCCACGAATAACACAGGCATCGGGTATTAACGTCGATGGCTAGACTCTCACAACTGTCACGACCGACGCTCGACATGCCACGCATGTCAAGGCTATTGAAGATATCGAGAATTACATCAAAGAGGCATCTGAACGGATCCGACGCATGGGTATCATCGCCGCCGATCTGGAGGTGAAGGGATCGGGCCGACCTCCACCGGGTGTTGCCGGCGGTGCCTCTGGAATTAGTGACTCCCTCATTGACGAATTCATGAGTGAAACGAGCCCCGGCAATGAAGCGCAAGCGTAGGAGTTTAGTTCTTCGCCGGGTCCGTGGTTTGATCTGGAGTGATGGGAATCAGAAGCATGGCATTTTCATATCCATTCGGGACGGTGGCCTCACGTGATGATGAGTTATGAACAAGTTGGCACATGGGTGCCTTTACTTTTACCCCTTAGCTGGAGAGCAGGCGGTTGTTTAGAGGAAAGGCCGGATGATGGTATTCTGGCAGAGCAATGGTACAACCAAGGAAGGATTACATGCTGCGAAAGTACCTACTCGCGTGGACGGGAATAGTAGTGTATGGCCAGAGGTTTCAACTGGGATCTCGGACTCTCATAGGGACCGGAACGATGACAACAAAACAGAACCAACTCAAGGGAGTCTCAGGCAAAGTCACAAAGTCACTATGGGTATCGCGAGGGGAACGATAGAAGCCTGCTTGCTATAATCCGTAGACGAGTAGCATAAGAATAATAAAAACAATCCCACGTTACTATGAGGTTCGTCCATTCTATCCCATCAACTGTCTAATATCCTCAGGCGGCCAGCGTACTTGCGCAAAAGTCAAACATCGCTTGATGCTCTGTAAGTACTTCCTCGTCACCTCGTCACCCATGACATGACCCCTTTCACCATTATGCAGCTTCTCGCGCGCACTGCGCTCGTGGATACCAACCATGGTAACACCGATCGGCCAAGCCGCCTTACCAATACTGAGGCGCAAATACCCATCGTTGGCATCGACGTACCGTCTCTCCTGCGCCGCCTGCACGATCTCGACAACAGGCTTCAAGATATCATCATCCAGACTCCCGCTCTCGAATTTCAGGAATAACGGCAACATGTTCTCCCGACTCGACACCATCGCGTTCACGGCCGCTTTACTCGCGAACGAATCCTGCTTCCCGTTCGCATCGGCCTGTTCCCTTGCCAACGCAATCTCCCACTCGCGCAGCACCATCGTGAAGTACGACGCGAGCTGCCGGAAGAGGTATTGCCGTCCGGCCTTATCCTGCGGGATACGGTCCGCAGAGACCTTCATATCCTTCTCGTCAACGAGCTTCAGCGTCGTCGGTATCGGCCCGTCAGTAACAACCGTCGTCAACCGCTTATACCGCCTCAATCTCGCCCGTCGCGTCTCGCCAAACAACATAACCGGCTCCCCCAAGTCCCGTAATCGCGTCGTGAGCTCCGCGTCCGTGATCTCCGTTTCCCCTTCATCTCCTTCGTCCTCCCGTTCCTCCTCATCCTTCTTTAACTCGGGCAGTCCGAGCCGTTTCCGATTCCGCCGGATTTCTTCCGCCTCGGCCTCCTCGCGTCGCCGTCGGGTTTCGGCTTCGAGTTTCCGCCGTCGCTCTTGGCGCTGTTGGGCTTCTTCTGCCTCTTCTTCTTCCAGGCGACGTTTTGCGGCGGCTTTTGCTGCCCTGGAGGCTTCGAGGGCTTTTTGTTCGGCGAGGTAGGCGGCTTCGCGGGCCGCTTCGGCTTCGGCGCGGCGGATGTATTTTGTTGAGGATGTGGAAGGGGAGTCTGTGGAAGAGGTGCTGGGTTTGGGCTTCGCTTTGGCGATTTCTTTGGACATTAGGGATGCGAAATCCATTTTGGTGGTGGGCGCTTGGCCTGTGTGATTGATGGATTACAGTTGTTTTGGATAGGGGTTTCTGCCGGTGGTTGTTTGTGATGTGGTGTTCTTGTTTGTGGTGATGGCTTGTTGAGAGGTAAACGTAGATGAATTGGTAGGTTAAGTTATGAGATCGGTCTGAAGGTGAAGCAGCCGCTGTTGCGATTAAAAAGTCTGGTTACGTAGGACATCCGGGTGGCAGGGACAGTGTCTAGAACTGCCCATGACGGGAACTGCTTACTCGTAGGTAGCTGGAGTGGGTCGTGACGAGGTGTGTTACCGACCTACCCGGGACCTACCCGGTAGCTCGTAGAACTTGTGAGGTTTCACAACACCGAGATGGATATCTATTCGACTTTCATCCAGATAATGAAACTTGAGGTTAAGCCAGTATGAAATTGGGATACGTTTCTCTCCTGAGCTATGTTTTGGTTCTTCTAAGGACATAATCGGTGAAGTTTCGCCCTTGTGGTAACACTTCATATTTGTGAATTTATACACAAGAACGATCTGGAACGACGCATTCATTTTCACTTGATCATAAGCAAAGTTTGACAGCAAGAGTCTTTATTCAAATCGGCTAAGAACAGCCAAACTACGTAGAGTTCTGCTGCTGCGCAGCCTCAGCCTCAGCAGCATGAGCCTCCCAATTCGGCACACTCCCCATACCCGTCAACTCACTCCATTTCCTCGCGAACTCACGCATACCTCCCTGGCCCGACATACCCGCATCAACAACATCCTTCGGCAACTTATGAGCCGAGTACTGCGGCGAGCTGAAGTTGTAAGCGGCCGCGTCCTCCTTTTCGATGAGTCTCAGCTCAGGGGTGTAGTCCTCATCCTCTTCTTCCTCGTCATCATCGCTTTCCTTTGCTTCAGTGCTGGCACTCTTCTCCTTGTTCTCATCGCCTACGACGCCAAGAACGGGGCCGGGAACGGACAGGTCTAGGAGCTCCTGCCAGCCGAAGAGAAGACTGTCGGTATGCGGTGCCCAGGGGTTGATATCGATGAGTCTCGCGCGGCTCAGGGGCTCATCTTCACCCTCAGGGATATAGACATCGAAGACGAAATTTCCATCAGGGAAAGTGTAGCGCAACTTGCTGTTGAAAAGCGTGTAGACCCTAGAAATGATATCCTCCTTAAGAGGCAGGAGGAAATCGAAGAAGTTCAGGTCTCGCTGGGAGATAGCAACGAGGTTCCTGTGCTTGACGAAACAGCGGAACTCCATGGCCGTGTGCGGGTTGAAGTAGGATCGCAGGACCAGGACGGGCTTGAATGTCGCGGGGGTGGCGTTCGCTGTGGGCGTGCAGTCGTCGAAGGCGTGCTCGAGATCGTAGGTGATGAAGTTGGAACTCTTCAGGAGTAGGTACACGTCGTTTGGCGTCGTGCACTTGATCGTGTTCTGATGAAGGGAGATCCAGGTGGCGTCTTTGGGCGATGTCCAGTTCAGTTTGGGAGCCACGGCGCCGCCTAGTTCGGCGATTTTGTCCTTGATGAGCTGGTGTAGCTCGGGAAAGCGCTTATTTGGAGGAAGCTTGGGGGCCTCTTCCTCTTCTTCGTCGCTTTCATCGTCTGATTCGATCTCCTGGATAGGGGGTCTTATGGAAGATGTGGTGCCTTCCCACTCTACCTCGTCATCGTCCTCTTCGGCGTTATCCTCATCAGCGAGGACGATGCCGTCTTCGCGGATGTATTCAACGAACTCTGGTGTAAGAGGGATGATGCGAGACTTGATGCATGATGTGCGGTATCTATTCTCTTGTTAGTAAGGCATATATGAGATGGAAAGGGATACAAACTTGGGGAACCAAGCATCATATGAGCAGTTCAAGATATGATCCCTCGTAATGGGAGGAAATTGTAGCGTTGGTGGGGTATCGGATGGAGGGGCATCTGCCGGCGTCGACTGAGTAGACGAAGGCATCTTGGTTGCTTTTCAAGGGTTTGTTGAGATATGAGAGTTTGATGAAATTAGAATCCTTTAAACGACTCGGAATTGCAGTTGTGAGAATTGGGTGAAGTTGAGTGAAGTGATGTTCAGAGTCTGCTTTCACATGGCAATGAGAGTTGAGTCAACGGAAAAGAGGCACGAATTTACAGTGTGCATGCAGGTACCTGGGCACGTTATGTCATTGTGGAGCCCCGAACATCACCGTGTAGATTACTTCCTACACATACTATGTACTTTTCGTCCCATTCATTTTCGACTGGAAATTCACAAATGAGTTTCGGGCAATCAAGTGCCTGAAAGTATCTGCATACTGTCCGCCTTGGCGATCGTTGTCCAAGCTGCAGGCGAGGATCTCTATCAAAACACCGCTTTATCATCAAGGTTCACTCTCACTTTAACCATTCTTTCCACCATTGCTGTTCTCATTTCAATCTCCGTACTAACCCTCGGCTTTTCATCATCGTCGTCGGAAGAGTTCTCACCTTTTAGATAGCGTCGCCAGCAGTCCATCCATCCCGTCTCATAATGTCCGACAACGTAGGCTTGTCCACGCCGCGAGGCAGTGGTACCTCAGGTTACGTCCAGCGCAACCTCGCCCACATGAAGCCCCGCGATCGTGACCGAGGAGCCCCTTACCCACGCGATCTCGACCATCTCAAGCATCGCCAACGCCAGCCCGACAAGGGCATTCTGGAGCACGACCGCAAGCGAGAGGTTGAGGTTAAGGTATTTGAGTTGCGCGACCAGCTTGAGGATGAAGGGTAGGTTTGATTTCATACCAGTTTCCTTGTTGGAGGCCTTTGATGTTTTTTGGAGAGGGGCAAGGAATTCTATCACATGCTAACTTTACCTGCACAGAGTCGATGAAGAAGAAATCGACCGTCGCTGCGACAAGTTGCGCAAGGAACTCCAAGAAAAGATGAACCGCGAAGGCTCGTCCGCGCCGAAGAAGCCCCTCAAATCGCACCAGGTCCACGAACTAGCCGACGCCAAGATGAAGGAGAGCGAGCGCCTACGCAGCGCCCTGAAGATCAGCAAGAACTACGAGGAGGGCGGCCACTGGAGAAGACAAGAGGAACGCCTGCGCAAAGCCCTCGACCGTGAGGCGGCGGAGAAGGACGACAGAGATTAATGGACGAAATTGGTGGTCGAGAGTCTCTATTTACGTGAATACCGGGCATATTCGCATGGCGTTAGGCGCAAACTCGGAAGTCGGGCATGCTTATTGGGACCAGAATGCCCCCTACCTATCGTCCCAAACCGTGGAGTTCGGGACATGATCTGCTTTTTCTTTAACGTTTTTCTCTAAACATATCCAGAAACGTATTCTACTTGCAATACAAGGCCATTCCGGAATCAACCAACCAACCAACCCGTCTATGTCTAATGGGGGTATCATTACTGGGTCATTTCATTCCACCGCCAAGGCTTCCGCCGCATCAGCGGGTAATGCGCGATCTCCCTTGGCAAGAGCTTGGGCTGCTCTTTTCGCTTCCTCGGCCTGCATGGCCTTTTCCTTTGCTTCTTGTTGTCTCAAATGAGAAACATACGTCGCGTATCGGATGGTGGACAGCGTCATGACGGCCATGAACAGGATGCCCAGGACCGATCGCCTGATCAATACCCACCGCAGGCTTTCAATGTCGGATCTCGAGTCGCTGTTAAGGGTGGCGCTGATCTTGAGATTGATTTGTTGGATCTTGGATGGGTGAGGGTTAGCATAGGTGTTATTGTCGGCATCAATGATGAACTCACGGCGCTCTCCATATTCCTCTGCTCGTCTCGCACATGCATTCTGCGATCATTGAACATGCCCTTGACATCATCCTTGAGGGTCATGATGTCCTGAGTCATGCGCTGATTCAGGATATCGAACTCATGCTGGAGTTGTGTCCGCTGCTGGCGCGTTTGTTCGTTG
The DNA here is from genome assembly GCA_028637755.1 of Xylariaceae sp. X170. Lineage (NCBI taxonomy): Eukaryota > Fungi > Ascomycota > Sordariomycetes > Xylariales > Xylariaceae > Xylariaceae sp. X170. Next base: position 204,972 of record JAJFDJ010000047.1, on the reverse strand, counting down.
GCAATGCGTCTATTGTTCGTAACCTCCGAATTCAGCTCGGAGCAGGCAGCACGGAAGAGGTAGGTCTCCTGTAAGTCCAGAGGTGAGCACAAGGTGAGAAAGAAGAGAGAGAGAACTCGCATAGCGCGTTCAGAGCTTAGCGCACATTGTCAACATCACTCTTCCACACTAAGCCCTCCTGCGCGGAATCCAGGTTCTGCGCTAGGATCGCTCTGATAGCCTTCATGAGCGTAATGGCCTGTGCCTGCGTGTAGCCGCCAGCTTCGAGCTGCTTGACGAGCGTGTAGCTGTCGAAGTGGTGCACGTATGTCGACTTCTGGATGTGCGGGAAGTGCGACTCGCCCGGCGGCGTCTGCAGCACCACCTCCATGGGGCCGCTTTGCGGCAAATTCTCATTCACAGGCGTGCTGCTACTCTTCACATCCTGCGCACTCGCTTTCGTCGCTTTGCCCGGCAGAATCTCTGCGATATGTCCCTTGACCGGGTCTTCCTTGTTCTTTTCCGCCGCTGCTGCTGCCCCCTTGGGCGACGGGTTGGGTGCCTGGAACGAGCTATTTTTCTTCTTGTTGTTTAGCGGGGGCGGCTTAGGGACGTCGGGGACGACGGGTAAGGGCTCGACGGCGGTGCCATGGCGCTCGAAGGCAGCTTGTCGGGCGCGCGTGGAGGTTGTGATCGCATGGCGCTGCGTCGTGCCGGAGGAACAGGGGCGACGGCGATATCGGATCTTCGCGGGTTGTGTCGCGGACTCTGCCAGGCGAGTCGCTCGGAAGCAGTGAGGGTATAAGAAAGTGAGGCGAGTGGACGACATATTAGGTAGCCAATATTAAACCAGTTAACACAACAAAAAGAGATAATCAAGGCGAAATCATGTAGACACAAAGAGAGCAGTTATGAATAGGTAGTAAGTTGAGTTGAGTTGAGTTGAGAGAGCATTGACACATGTGATGGGTTCAATCGGGGCAGTGATCTCATAACTACCCGACCCGATCGTCGATCTTGTGTCGACAGCTGTCGTGTCGTGCCCAGCGGGTGGTAAGGGGTGGCTGGGTCTGCCAGCTGGGAATCGATTGTCGGGTAACCGCGGCCTGGGCCGATTCCAGACCCCATAAAACGCTTATGCGCGCTAGCCGTATGCAGTTAGTTAGGTTAACTTGTTCAGCGCATTGCAGCTTGCAAGTTGCAACTGTTCCTGAGTTAGCGTGAGCAGGTTGTGAGTTACCGGCAGATAGGTCGTGAACATGAAGAAGAATTCAATTGTTGTTTGATCGTGAAAGAATGAAGTTGTTAATTCAATTCACTCAATTTCTTTTATTCAAGATTATTCACACATCATTTGGACGCGTTTGATCCAGTAAAACCACCGTACGTCGCGAACAGAGGGGGGGCTGGGCTGATGAATGGTGCTCTGAATCATGTTGTGATGCTGTTCCCCTGTGGAGCCACCCGACTGGATGTTTGTTGTCACTGGCCTTCGGGGCTGAAAGTCCTGAAACCGCAAGGGCGACTCAAGCGGGGCTCACTTGAGCCACGGCAGCCCCACGGCCCCGCCCGTCGCCCCGCAACGCAGCGCAGAGCCCTAAAGCAAAACAACTTTCCTGTTGAAGTCTTGCGTGGAGTTCTCGTGGACCCTGGTCAGTTGTACCTTCCGCTTATGTCTGGGCTGCAGCAGTGCCAGGTCACCACGCTGGCTCACGCCTTCGCGCCTTCCCCACCGGCTACTCGTGTACCTCGTACCTTCTTTATGCAGCAGCTTCAGCATCGGCGGTCAGGAAAAGTGTAAACTCGACTCTTTGCCAGCAGCTCTGAAGATTTTGTGTTTCTTCCGTCAACAACAATCATCGTATCTTGGGTTGACGCGAAACAGCCTCGACAAGCATTGTTTACGGGTGTTTCTGTCACATTTTCAGCTGTTTACTCTGTGACTGAGGCAACCAGACGTGCATTTGCACCAGATCGGAGAATTAACCTGGTCTGTTTCGATTCCTCGTATAATCCGCACGCCTAACTTATCCGTACCTAATCTTTCCAGCCACCGCCAATTTCTACTGCTCGTTCTCGTTCTCGCTCTTACACGAATACCTACCTGCTATTATTCGACCTATTCCGTAATTTCTACTACCTACCTATTCCTACAGATCTTGAGCTTGAGCTTCATGATTCTTTCTGACACATCTCCTCCCCTCCACTTCCATCACCCCATCAACAATCAGCTACATCCATCCCACCTTCTGGTGAGTGATACCAGTCATCCGACTACACGGCCGGAGTGCTTGAGGCCAGGTTCACTCCGTCGCCATCATGGCGCCCACTGGGGCGCTGTCGGCCCCCGGGTCGGCGAGTTATGATTCGAACACCATGACCGTCGGCGATGGCACCTGGGACTTCTCGAAGAACACGTTCCTGCTGCCACCCCTAGTCGGCGTTAATTTCGAGACTATGCGGTACAATGGTAAGTTGTTGTCGTTTATTCCGCACTCGTGTGCCACTATCGCGGTCTGAATCTGACGTCCATTGGTATAGGCATGGGCAATCGCTTCTCGTCTGTACACCAGTATCAGACCATTATCACCGGTCACGCAGTCCTCGCAACCATGGTCTTCCTCTTCCTCGTTCCCATATCAATCATGTACGCGCGTTTCCACCCGGACCGCAAAACCGGTCGCCGCATCCACGCGTACTTGCTTGTCTTTGCCCTCTTCTTGGCCACGGCCTCATTCATCCTCGGTTTCTTCGCGGTTGGCCCGCGGCGTGCCTTGACGAACCCTCATCACGGAATCGGTGTGGCTCTCTACGTGTTATTCCTCGTACAGCTCATGCACGGTAGCCTGATCAGACATATTCTGAAGAAGTCTCTGCGACTCATGGTCCATCGTTGGTTGGGAGTAATAACTGGCTTGTTGGGAATCATACAGATTCCTCTTGGCCTTACGCTCTACGGCTCTCCCAAATTCACCTTCATCTTATACGCGCTGTGGGTGGGATTCCTCTTGTTCCTGTACTTCGTCTTGAGTTGGCGACACGAGAACGACTGGGATGACAATGTCACCATGTATGGTGGTCGCTCACATGGAGGCCGGTCCGAATCTGGCGTTGAAATGTCCGAGCGTCAATCCGAGCGTGGATTTGGCTGGTTCGGGACACTAATTGCAGCACTCGGTGCCTTGTTCCTCCTCCGCAGCCGCAGTCACTACGATGAGGAAAACCAGAGCGCGTCCGTTTCTCGAGGTGGCAGAACATCCGAGGTGGTGTCCTCTAGAAGGGCCTCCACGAGTTACTACACCGAAAAGTACTCGGACAGAACAGAGAGTCGAGTAGGCGGATGGACTGCCCTTCTACGCGCCCTGGGAATAGGCGGCGTCTTCACAAGACTCAGAGAGCACCGAGACGATCGGAGCTACGGCGAGGAGTATTCGGTAATCGCGCCGGGTTCGCCGAGTAGAACACGCCCGTCTCAACGACCGCCGAGAAAACGACAAGATGACTATACGGAGTCGGAGTTTACTGAAGACAGGACCGAGGATCGAACCGAACTTGACACGCGATTAACCGAATCTCAGGGTCCTGTTACTACCACGACCGGAGGTTATAGCTCTGTCACTCGGCCATCGACGCCACGCGCGTCGCATGCTCGGCCGGCACCATCCAGCCACATGTATTCGGACTACTCGTCCTACGTTAGTCCCTCGAGACGTACACGGGATGATGAGTCCCATGGCGGCGGCGTCAACAGGGGACTTCTAGCCGCTATGGGTCTAGGCTGGTTCATGAACCGAATGAGATCGCGCCGAGAAAGAAGAGTTGACAGAGTCGAGGACCAGAGAATGCGGTATGAAGATGTGCGTCGCGAGGAAGTCCGTCGAGAGAGGCGCGAGACCCGATACAACAAGGACGACGAGTATGGATCGCCCCCTCCGCCACGACGTCGACCTCCGCCAGGCGCGCCAGACACTACCATCATGTCTTCGGAGACCGAATCCTCTTACATCGAGTCGCGGCCACCGGGCACTTCCACCATCGGCCCACCGATGCCACCATTGGGAGCAGGCCGTCCACACGGTGGAAACGTCTCTATGCCAGCGATGCCGCCGGACCCTCGAGGCGTGTTACACCACGAGTCAGACGCCGAATCGAACGTGTCTGCAAGCGAACGTGTGCACCGCCGCACTGAGCGACGTCAGAGAGATAGTGAACAAGCCGCAGCAGCCGCCGCAGCAAGTGCCGCGGGTCTGGCAGCGGAAGAATCGCGATATCGAGAGCAAACCACGCGAGTCAATCAATCCGTCAGCGTCGTCAAGGTCAAATATCACGAGGAGAGGGACCGCAACGTGACACTACGCCGCCTCACAGAGGACGAGGCACGTCGCGAGCAGCGAAGAGGTAGATCGACCTCCGTTAGCAGCCTATCAGGAACCGAGACGCCCACGGCACGAGGATATCGCCGAGACGGGAGTGCGCGACGCACGATCGAAGAAACCGAGGCCGAGCACAGAGTCGAGGAGACCTTATCCCCACCAACGGCCGCATTCGTCGGCGGTCGACGAGTAGGCGGCAAGGACTCGGCCTACTACTCGGGCCAGCCGGGTGCAGCGGGACCGTCCGGAACAGCAGCCTCACCACAGCAACAAGGCGCAGTGCCGACACTGTCCAGTAATGATAACGAGAGTCACGGGACATGGAGCGCGTTGAGTCCGACGCCTAGTGGAGCGGCGAACCGACAACCTCCCTCGGCCGGTGCGTCGGCTGGTGCGTCGGCCGCTGAGCGGAGACAGAGACGACGACTGGAGAGGAGCAGGGAGGGCAAGACGGGAACGGGTACGGGAACGGAAGGGCAGACGACGGGGACGATCTCGTATACCGGGACCTAATCGATTCGCTCCCGTTCTCCCCTTAATGAGATGAGCTGACGGGGGTTTTGTCACTCCCGGCATCCTGCGCATTGATTGCAGCTAGACGATCTTGTTTTTGGACCTCCGGGGTTGATCTAACACTCCAAGTAAATCGCCGGCGATCAAACGTAACGAAGGGAACGGAAATGAATGAACAACGAACGAAGATATTCGAAATGTCAACCTTTTGAATTTCGAATGGAAATGTGTATAGAAGCTGATGATGATCGATTACTCTTACCTACCGACCAACCCATTCACATTATTTATAATGGACATGGAATGAGGAAGGGGAGAGAGGATTTGTTTGTTTTGATGTTGGAGAAGAAGAATCGGGCTATGTAGCTTATTTGTCTACGTAGCTTCTTACATACTATTGTAACGAGATCATAATTGCTAATATGGTCGAAACCATGCTGGAATGCTTCATTTGCGTCTGAAATGCGAAGAGCAGTAAACATTGAGATGTGAACAATGACGAAGGATCATTGTCGTTGGTGTTGTCGCATTCTGTAGACTAGCTGGGAGGTATCATCCATCTATACTCTACATGAGGAACCGAATTCAATGATCACAGCGCGGAACACGCAAATCTTCTAGTATAAGAACCCCAAACACGATGATCTTGTTCCTCTTTGAGCCCAAATCATGAGCGCACATTCCAGCCAGAGGCTGATCTTCATCACATCATATTCATATATAAAACGCCCTGCTTGCAGTAAACCCACGAAAGGCCAAGTGCTTTGGGGTGGCTAGGCGATAGCGGGACAAAAGGAACAAACGGGGTTGTCATCGCCTCCGTATCATGCCTCGAACGAATGTATGTTTCGGTAAGCATATCCCTCCCCGACCAGCTCTGTAACGGTGGTCCGCGGCTTTCGCGGGCTCGTCTGGAAGTCTCGCGCCCAGGCTGCTGTGGATCTGGGTGCCTGCTTACCCCCATGTCTCCCAATTGGGACTTGTTGGTACCTAAGAGGTGAGGTAGTCGTCAGCCACGGTTACTTCTTCCGCGACGAGACAGATCCAACATGGAGTCCGCACCTCGACGGCGAAGAGACAAACAACAGACGTCTGTGTGTCATAAGACATGGCGTGGAATGAAGTTTGGGCGAACTCCACCAGCGGTATCGAATGGTGCCAGGTAGTAGAAGGAAGCAACGCGCAGAATCCATGAGATCTGCTGTGAAATCTGGTGGGAAATCTGGCGGGTGACCAGAAACCGCATTTGCTTGGCTGCCTCATTTTGGAAATACATATATATATATGCCACATAGGACTCGCTGGCGATTTTGCGCTGTAGCCCACAGGGCACGGAGCCGGTGATCACGTCGACCGGTAATAGAAGGTCTCGTCTTCTTTCCACTGGCTCCTCCGAGGTTTTAAGGTTGTAGGCCTCTAGCAAATCGCAAAGGCAGGTCGCACTGGCGTGGATTATTTGCTTGCATCTCTCTGGCTTATCTATGCATTTGGCCATGTTGACTAGATAGAGTCCAGCGGGGCGTTTCACAAAAGCAGGTGAAGCGTGAATACCTGTCTGCAGTGCACGCTACCTTTTCCATCTTCGGAATCTGCGTCCAACTGGGACCGTTCATGACCACAGGGCTCTCAGTGGGATCTTATAGCACCAGAGGAGGGTTTTCCCCATGCTCTGAGTTTCCCCCTTCATCTGGATGGCGAGAGAAAGAAGCAGCGTTGTTGTTGGTGCTTCACTCAGACGAAGACGGCATTTTGGGAGGTGGAAAAGGTGCCAAGACCAGGGACGGTTAAGTGACCTTCTCGCTGAAATCAGTAGCCTTGCGTCGCTCTGTCGGACATCATCACCGAATCCCATTCCAGTCAGCCCGTGGGGAGCAACGAAGCCGGTAGGCACCCATCAGGCGCGTGAGACGGACGGCCTTGTCATTCAGCCGAATGAAGCCTTTGTCGTCACGGGTTTCCCTGATGAATGACTCCATTTTTTCAAGAGTCTCATGACGCAGAGTCTTTCCCGCAGAGTCTGAAGGAGATCGAACAGGAGACGCAAGGCCGCTGGATGGATGGGGGCTAGCGCAAGCGATTCGTGCTCGATGGCAAGTGAGCCCCGAGGCGTCGACCAGGTTTGTGGTTTTTCTATAAATGCTGACGATGGTACGGAATAATATATATAGGAACCCAGAGATGAAATGGGCGGTTCTTTGGTGAATCTGATTATATATTCCGTAGATTGAACTGTTGACCGTCCCATGCAACAACTTCGTGCTGTTGTCATCCAGATGAGGGTGAAGTGCCGCGCGAGTGGTCGTGACTGGACATGTCAGTATTTAATAGGTAAGTGGGAGAGGCACATCGTACGGAGGGAGTTTGGCTTCGGCAGTTACCCCACAATCAGTGACGTAATGAGTGGTCACTCCCGTCCTTGTTTGGGAAGCGGCTTCCCTCGCGTCTGCTTCTTCAGTCCAGTGCAACTTGAGCAGTCATGACCCTTCATCTTGATCTCGGATAAGCATTCCCTTATCTCTGTATCGATAAGCCGCTGGGCATGGGAGTGCTTCCGGGATGCTACTTAGGTCATCGCGAGTCGCATCTAAGCCAGGCGCGTTCATTCATTGATCATTCATAATATAATCTTGTCGCCGTGAAGAACATATATTCATCTTCCTAGCTCGCCATTGTCAGTAATCGGTTAAGTATTGCCTGGCGACCAGAGAATCCTTACCTTTTCCCGATTATACCGGCCGATTCTTGCGACTCCTCGTCCCTCTAGTTGCGTCTCTTGAGTGAGAAAGCGAATCGATCTCCTGAACGAACCACGAGAATCCCGTGATCCGTAACCGATAGCGCAACGAAACAAACAAAAGCCCAGGGTAGAGAGTGAAAGAAGCAATCATGGCGTCAGAACCAGATCAAGCCTCCAATCCCGATCCGCAGTCGCAATCGCAGTCACAGCCAGAGGGACAAGTAGCAGAGACCACAACAGCGACGACAACAGAAACAGGAGATGCTCAACCACAAACACAAGAAGCCGAGACGAGACCAGATAGCGAAACGCCCGCATCACCGCCCTTACCAGCGCGACACACACCCCTCACACCCGGCCCCCGCGCATCGCGCTTCCAAATGACCCTCGACTCGGCGCTCTCACACACACTCGGCAAGATCAGCTGGGACAACTTCGCAGCATGCTACCCGCACATCGCAGCGAATGCGCCGGCAACACTGCGCGCCGTACAGTCGCAGATGGTGGATCGGCTGCGTGCGCTCTGCAAGGTGGGCTTAAGCTCTAATAGTACATACGGGGGCGTTGTTGCTGATCTTGGGTGTGATGTCTTGGTAGAAAGAATTCGACTCGATATCACAATCGCGCAGTGTCGTTGCGAAGCTGAATGAACTCGAGATCCTCGTCGCAGACGCTGCGCAGAGACGGAAAGAGGCGGGTGAGGGGGCGGAGTTGCCGATACCGTGAGTCCATACATTTTCTTCGTTCTCAATACCCAAGGGGGGAGTGGAGGGATCCTGGTCTTGAAGTGGGATGGAATTGAGCCAGTCTCAGTTATAAGTCGTGATTGTGCATGGTTCTAGCACGTACGACCATACCCACTGGAGAACTCGGGATCCCGTCCGCTCTCCCATAGATAAGCCGGTGAGGGCCAGATTAGTAGTTGGGTCGGTGACGACCAGCGAATCCCTGGTGTTGTACGTTCTTTTTTCATTCTTTTTTTTGCCAATTACTCCTTTTTGCCCTCACTTCACATTGATTTCTTTCCTTTTCAACTTCATACCTAACTTCATCGATGCTGACCATCCAAGTCCCCACATGCTACCACCAGATGAGGTCCTCGACGCACACATGGCGCCCCACCTCATCCAGCAACAATCCCAGCTCAACGCCAAGCTACAGACGATCCAGTCTCACAACGCGAACCTGTTCGAGCAGATCAAGGCTCAGCGCGCCGAAATCGAATCTCTGGTCTCGCTGCTGGAGAAGGTGTCGGAGGACGTCGACAGTACGAACCGTATGATGGATGAAGTAGTTGATGATGTCGCCCGTGAGACGAGGGCGATTGAGATGGAGGTGGGTGAGGCGTAAGGGGCATGGTGTAGTTATAAGGAGTTGCATAAGGTGTGTACTAAATGTATACACTTGGCAGAACAAGAAGCAGAGCTTCTGATGAAAGACCAGTGGTCTGGTTATGGTGTGAGCATCAGAGAGAATGAAGCTCAATCGAGATAGCTGACGACGGAAAGTCGGACTCGGGATGAACATCACCGAGCATGCTCTCTTCTCCCATGGCAACGGATTCATCCCGTCATCCCAACAGAATGAAGATGTTGACGACCTATTCCACATGGTATGAATCATGGGGAAACGAAACGCGCCTACATATTTATCTTCAGGTCGACCGGTAGCTCTATATTAGCATTGGAGGCAATGAACATAGCAATCAACAAGAATGAAGCTACACCATCGACTGACTCACCGTTTCATACACAAGTTTCCCAGTCGTACTAACACTGTCGGCACTTCGTTTCAACCCTCAAACTCACGATATGTTTGTAAATGTCCGACCATGTGCCTCTAACCCCTAACAAACCATCTCATTCCATCTCGCCTCACCCCAGCACAGGGGTTGTTTTCTCAAACACTTCCCCTGACCCGTCCAAGAAAACAAGTTTCTCAAACCCTGACCTGCACGATACCCTTGAAGCTTAAGACTCAATGGCCCGTCCCGGAACCTTCTATGTTCGGGTCCTATGCAAACTATCGCGGGTAGCTTACCTTTTGCATAACGTACCTTACGTACTTACCAACCTCACCTAGTCAACCCTGAAACTCATTCAAAAGATAACAGACGACACAATCAACATCATCTACCTAGTCTTACAAGATGTTCCAGTCAACAAGTCACTTACCAGTTTATGTATCATTCTCCCTCGATAGCCTCAGGAATCCACTACTAGACCATCCCATCTACGTCTGTTGACATATCTAGGAACTTCGTCAGTGTACCCCGTTTCGATGCAAGTTTCAATTATCATCCCATCTCCGGCAGCGAGAAGACAAATATGTCCTTACACCAGTACTTCATCTTACGAGTCGGCACACACAAGCGTCACGAAACGCCGAGAAACTGACGGTATGGTGTTCGTTCGCTCATAATCGTAAGTTTTTGTAGCAATACACTGTACAAACGTTGAGTGTCGTGTGGTTATTGTACAACCGTACAAACTCTGACACCAGAGTCCACGTCTCGTGCTTAACTCCTCCCATGCATGTGAGCCGTAAAAACTTTTTCCTTCCGTATGAATGTATACACGCGCCCCCAGCTACTACCGCCATTAGTCAAATCTGAGCGCACATGCCGCCACGTACTTTTTCCATGCCAAAACAGACGAGAAGAGCCTTGCAGGCTGTCTGTCGCCCTGGCTCCCTTCTAAAGTCACACGTAGCCCCTATTCACACCCTAGAAAAAATCAACCCCTAATGCTTGCTGTCCCATGGTATCTGCAGGAATCAATTCCATCTCCTGCGCCGCACCTCCAGGTATAAAGATCACCCTCCACCAAACTCTGCCTTACGGAAACGCCAGAAAGAGAATCATCTAAGCGTTGGCGGACTGAGAGGCACCACGAGTGCGACCGAGGCCACCGCGTCCGCCGCGGTTCTGGCCACCAAAGCTACCACGGGTGTTGTGGCTTCCAGAGCGGCCACCGTCAAATCCTCCACGTCCACCGCGGTTGTGGGCGTTGCCACGGCCCGCATTGTAGCCGCTTCCGCCATAAGCAGCAGTCTTGGGGCGGCGGGGCTCAACAATCACGTTCTCTCCGGCAATGACATGTGGGTTGGCAGCAATGGCAGCCTGGCAGCCAGCCGCCGTCGCAAACTCGACGAAAGCACAGTTCTTTATCTGTATTAGCAATTACACGTTACTTGGGGTTCGAGGGAAACAAGACTTACCTTGGCGCGGTTCACATCGAAGTAGCTCATCTCGCCGCCGTGTTCTTTCAAGGACTTGTACAGATCTTCACGCTGCACTTTTTCTGTGACGTACTTGACGTATGCCAAAGTACCTTCTTTCTCGACAACTGGAGCCGGAATAGTCTGGGGTCGACCCTGGCGCTTGGAGTCACCGCCAGCAGTTTGCCATTCAGCACCAGCTTCCTTGCTAGCAGCAGCAACGACTGGGTTAGCAAGCTGGGGAGACGCGACCGGAGCCTGGGCCGGGGCCGGGGCGGCGGCAGCAGCAGCAGCAGCAGCAACTACTGCAGCGGCAGGGCGGATAGGAATGGGAACGGGAGCTGCCTTGGGTAACGGCATAGCAGGGCTCACTTGCTGGGGTCCGGCGGCGGCAGCAGCACGGCTAGCCCAGGTCATTGGCTTGGCAGGCTGAGCGGGTGCAACAGCAACAGCCGGGGCAACGGCGGGAGAAGCGGCCTGACGAGTTACGGCTGGGGTAGGGGTGGGTTCCTGAGGCTTCTCAGCCTTCTCAACGGCCTCCTCCGCGACCTCCTGGGCGGCTGTCTCGGGGTCAGGGGTAGCCACATCGACGGTCTCGGCGACAACCTCGGGAACTGCGACGAATCCCTCGGCAGCGGACTCGGCAACTGCGTTGCCATTAGTAGAAGCAACCTGAGCCTCAGCACTGGCCTCCTCCAACTTGTTGTCAACAACCTCAGGGTCAAACGCAGCGGGCTGCTCCGGAACGGACTCCGCCTCAACGGGTTCAGCCTCCTTAACTTCCTCGGCAGCGGGAACGGGAGCCTCGGCCTCGACAGGCTGAGCAGCTTGCTCAACGGTCTCTACCTGCTCCTCGGCCTCGTCATCGATGAAACGAAGGATATCGTTGAGGACAAAGTAGCCAAGTGGCTGGCGGGCAAGGACGAAGGTCTGAGCGAACTTCTTGAGGTCACCGGCGTTGTTAGAAGTTTCACCAATGACCTGGATGACAATGTTATCGAACGAGGATTGGGAATCGACATTAGAGACGCGGACTTTGCAGTTCTGGAACTCCAGGCTCTTGATGCGGTCCTGAATGCTCTATTCAACCAGTTAGAAATCCTATACTTGACAATAACAAGCATGTGTAGCATTGGCAGCATGACGTACCTGACGGCCAACACTGACGTTGGCGGTTTGACCTTCCTGGCCATAGACAAACTGCGAGCGTTTGCTGTAGAACAACTAGCAAGAATTGGTCAGCTACCCGGGATGATGGCGGCGATTCAATGGTTTGCATGACATACGTGAAGCTTCTCAGGGCTCTTGCTCAGGGTGGTGTAGTACTGCTCAACGAAAAACCAGGCGACTTCATCCTTAGGAATGTCTGGGTTCTGGGGATCATCGTTGACAGCGGGCGCAGCCGGAGCAACTGCAGCGTTGGGCTGGTACTGGTCGGTGTGGTTGGTGGGACCGTTGGTGGCCATGATTGCGATGGTTCACAGGGATTCTAAAATCTCGTGCGCTCGGAAATGCGAAAAGGGTCGCGAAATGCGGGGGACGTAGCCGAACGTGGATGCCCTTGTTGAAGGCACTGGGAAGACAGCGTTAACCGAGATGCTGATAAGCGGGCATGAGATAGAATATGACCATACCAAGTTGAAGATCGAGAAATAGAAGAAAATGCTGCTAACAAACGCCTCGCACGCAATGGAAGAAATGCAGGGAAAAAAGATCGTGGGAGGAGTCGGAGGGGAAGAGCTTTGGAGGGGAGATGGTCTTTTACTTCCACGAAAGAGTGCAGAAGAAGCAATCACCCGAAAGTGGAATCGAGAAATGGTACCGTTGTGGGTTGCTGGATCACAGATCAAAAGTTAGAGAAAAAAGAACGCTCGCAATTGCTGCTGGGTAGAGAGGGAGGTCGAAGGAAGAGAGGGATGAGGTTGCAGGTGGGAAGGCAGAAGAGAAATTGGGTGGGCAGAAATTGGGGAGGAGGGGAAAAGTAGGGGACAGGTACAAGGACGCGACCAGGTGCAGGCGAGATACCTTTAGGTAGGTAGTGTGTCGGAGGACGAGACGAATCACGAGGCTGGGAAAACTTGAAGACAAGGCAAGCAGAAGGAGAGTGTGTACCGTTGTTTCTATGCGTCGTGGGGGATGCAGAGATGCAGAGATGCAGAGATGCAGAGATGCAGAGTCGAGAGTTGGGATTTGGCGGGAAAGAAGGTTGAGTTCAAGGTAAGGTCAGGCAAGGGAACGGCACGGTTATGGACAAGTACGCTAATAAGTTGGGCGACCTGAGGGCAGTTTGCAGCAGCAGGAGCGTGTTTGTAAGACGAGGTGAGGTACCTTCCTCTGCTGTTATCGGGCGTGGGCGGGCGATAATGGCAACGGGCGATCTGCACAGGGTACCGACCTAAGTCGTCTGGGTACTTACCAACGAGGTCACCAATTATCATCGACCCTGAGCAAAATGCTGGTTGGCGGCATAACACTTGAATTCACCAAGTACGCACGCAGGCAGTACCTATGTGCAGAATACAAGTACCGCAGCAGCTTGCGGATCGGCCCAGGCATCAAGTTGGAAGTTGCAGCCTGAGTCACCGGGCAGCCGGCACTGTGCTAATAGCCAAAACAGCTACCTGCCGGTCGCTTGGATCTTGGGTGGCGTTAGTGGATCGTTGGCGCCGCACGGAGGCAAGAAGCTGAAACTGTCGAGATTGGTCAGAAGGTACCGTTACAGTATGGACACTATGTACAGATCGATCGCACCTTCCCGTCTGCCAATGAATCAAAGGAATGAATGGAAGGCATTTGAATGGACAACGTTCGCGGCACCTTCCCCCATATCATCGCGAGACTCAATGATTGGATCTGGCCATGTGATGTTGTTGCCTGGCCTGTGCATCTGAGTTTCTGCCTACGCCTGTTCCGGACTAGGTCTGTTTTGTGAACATCGTCCATTAAAGTCGTCCCTCCAGCCACAAGCGAAGACCGCCTTGCGTCTTCACAACGCAACAACATCAAGCATCGTCTATAAGAGATGAAAACACTACAATTTTCGATTAAAAGGTCTGGTTTTAACAGTCTATCTACCTGTCTTTCATGAAGGAGGACTGTTACACATACTATATATCACTCACTGTCTACTATCGCTGGACTACTACGACTCCCTACGAACCTCTCATCGTCATCTTATGTTTGCTTCCCGTGCCAGGTGCCACTGAAATGCTTCACATTCAAATGGTAAACGAACGGTAACACAGCATTGCACGTCAAGCGAGGTCACCTCAATCATTCTATGCCCTAAAGTGCCACCCATACCTACCTACTCTTGTGTATCACGGGCAGTCTTTTCGCTCAGTCTCGTGAGTTCTTGGCCAACTACCAGTAGTTCGCGGTGATCTATGAGCCATTCAACTCTACAGAATTAAACAGTTGCTGCAAGAGGGAAAGCTGTTTACTATCGAAAATACCATTATTGTCTCATAGGGAATCACTGGACATCTGTTTTATTCGTTTATGATATCCCCTTTTCACAATCGTTCTTCACATAATGAGTCCTGCATCTCACTAAATGCCGGCCGGTTTCCTTCCTCAAGAATATCCCACCGTTACAATACCCTCTAAGAGTCACCCCAAAATGCACGAACCGGAAATGCTAACACGATATACAGACATATGAGTGCAGAACAAGCAGATAGACATCAGCCCAGTCCAATCATTCAGTCAACTTGCTGCACTCCCAATGAGGACAACACGAGATGGGATTGGCAAGTAGGACGATGGTCTACGTCCTTGTCATCATATTCAAAGATACACAGCCAATTGTATTCGCTGGCGGAACACCATTGTTCTGCCGTCCTCAGGGGCAGGACTATACCAAACGTTGAGTCTTGAGATGCGACCTAGAGGCTTTCAGCCCCTATTCCGTCCACCAGACGCAACAACCATCTACCAAGTCCGAACATAAAGAACTACGGTTAAGACTGTTGCATCGCGGAATATGGCTGTATCCCGCCCTGGGCCCATGAACTGGACAGCAGACCATCTTGAAGCTTAAACTCCCCAATCATGAGAAGCTTATCCGCGCACAACAAATTCCGTCTCGACTCTCCGATACCCTCATCACCTCCCTTGATACCGTGCATCGCTTTATCACAGACAAAGAAAAGGAGACGTCCTGGGACCCGCCACGCAGGCATATTCATTGGCGCAGTATTGTCAGATCACGAGTAGACAAGAGAGCTCAGCAATGCTTGAAATTGACTGGTAAGTGAGAAATTCCGATCTGATCAGGAGGTCGTCCGTGCGATTCAGCAGCAAAGTAAGTCCATGCGCAACATCGAAACACGCATTGTCTTCATCCCATGAAATCCGTGAACCACGCGCAGAATCCAAGTCTATGATCCGATATATCCCTTTCTTCACAATGGCATGAATCCCAATCTCATCCAACTCCCCCGATTTCCCCGATCAAATCCCAACACCGAGAAGAATGAGAAAATGGCAGTTCAAAAGATATGTCATAAAATAAGAAAAAATAAAATACCGTTGTAAATAAAATAAAAGTAATAATGATACCCACAACCAACATCCGTCCATCCATCCATTCATCGCGCAAAAAAAGATCCAAAAGAGAAAAAATAAAACGTGAATGATGATGCTTTCCCCCTTCGGTCTCATATCGGCGTCCTGTTATCCCACCCACGAATATTCGCCCTTTCTCTCCCCAGAGAAGAAAAAAAGACCCATATCCTCCCTCCCTCTCTCTAAACCGTCCCCGCCGTCGTCTGCAGTCCCCGTCGATGCTCCTCCATTAACTCCGACAGCGCCAACGCATGCTGCATCCCCATACTCTTCCACACAACCTGCAGGATATCATACGCCCACTCCCAGAAATCCGGCGGCACATTCGGCGCACACCCCGCCGCATTCAAATGCCACAGCAGACTCGGCAAGCCCGCGGCGCCGGCGCCGCCCTGCCCCGGCGCCTCGTACGCCACGGCCGTCGCCTCGTCCAGCATGGGATGATGCCAATGCGCCGACGTACTCACGAGCGTGTCCTCCGCCAACCGCTCGATAAGCGCGTAGAAGCGCACCTTGGTCGGCGGCGGGATACAGCGACCCGCAGAACGCGGGTACAGTGTCGTGAACTTGAGGATCTGCTCGCTGAGCAGGAGACGGGCCCAGCGGTAGTGGTTCCAGATGCGGGCGCCCCAGATCTCGCTGTAGGAGTGCCATTTGCCGCGGAAGAGGGCGGGCGAGGGTTGGCCGGAGGCGTGCTCGATGAAGGGGTAGGCGGTGTGCAGTTGGGGCTCGATGCCGTCGAAGACGGCGTCCATGGCGAGGAATTGGGCGATGGTGTCGTCGGTGGATGGGGTCTCGTCGGTTAGGTGGGGGAGGGCGTGGTGGGTGTCGTTGAAGAGGCGTAGGAGGCTGGAGACGGCGAAGGCGAGGATTACGTCGCAGGATTCGACGCGGTCGTGGAGGAGGTGTTTGCAGACTTTGAGACATTCGAAGAAGCCTGGGGGTAAGGGCGTGTGTGCCATTTGGCAGGGGATGAACTTAGGGGTGTGTTAGTGAGGGTGGACGGCGCACTTGTCGGGATAGGAATATACCATGGAGAACATGAGTTGGAGCGCGCCGCGGGCGCCGCCATCTGGTAAGGCTGCTATGGGTAGGGCGGATCGGAGGAGGGCGACGGCGCCGTGGACGTGGGTGTTTGCGGAGTTCGCTGTGTGTTTCGACCCCTTTCCTTGTACGACCTGGAAATGCGATTAGTTTCCAGGGTGAACAAGGAACAGCGCGGGATTGTTTACTTCGAATAATGCCAGCGTGACGATCGATCTAAGGGGCTTCATGAGCGACCTGTAGTCGCGAGGCGCACTGACGATGAGCTGTCCGGTCTGCTTCAGCGCTGTCACGTATTTCGATCGCGCGGCCAAGTTCATGCTCTTGTTTCCTAACAAGTTAGACATGCCGGCCAGACCGACGGCGATCATGACGTTCCGTATGGCCTCCTCGCCGCCGAAATACACATCCCTCACTTCCGGCGTCCGTGGCGAGTCGGGATGATTGAGCAGATATCGCTCCATGTAGAATTTCAATCCGCGCTGGTCGAGATTGGGTTCTATCTTCGAGGGCATCTTCAGCTCGATGTATTCCTGCTTGATGACGGTGCCCGTGGGTGAGCCAGAGTCAGGAGGCGTTGGCGGGTGATTGGGATAGCTTTGGTGACTTGACGCGATGCTCATTGTGATGGATCCCGGGGAGGAGACGCTGATGGACGGACTCGGCGACTTGCGATCGCCGTCGGTCGAGCTTTGCGGCGAGCCCGGGATCCCCCATTGCGCGTGGGCTTTCTGGATGACCTTGCTGCTCTCGTCACGGAACATGAGAGACAGCTGGTCCCGGTAGCCGGGACACTTCCTGCCTACTCGAATGCATTGAGAACATTCTGGCCGTTTCTTATCACACTTTGATGATGAGAGTGTCAGCGATCATCGTCAACCTCATCGTCACGGGTAGGTAGTCCAAGCATCATGAGTGTGCACGGGGAGACGGGACGACATGAAGAGGGGCAAGCAAACCCCATCATGATTTCAAATAGATGAGAGAGATGAAAAGAGAAAACAATAAGAAGATGGGGCCCGACGTACCTTTATGCGTCGCGTCCGACAACCTTGGCAACCCTGGGAAGCTTTGCCGCAATACACCATAGTGCAAGGGCGCTAAGCGGATTCCGGTATATCCAGGCGCGGGTATTCAAGAAAGAATAATACCAAATCAGAAAGCACGAGAGAATTTGCTGCTGAGGGATTGCGAGCGAGCGAGCGGCGCGCGCGGCCCTTGCCTGGGTCTCTTTCCTGACCCCTCCCCTCCACAAAAAGCCGTGTTTCGAAGGGGGTGAGTGAGATACGGTAGCTGTTGAGCATCAAATGCGGAAAGCAGTTCGTCGGGGGAGGGTTTCGTCCCCGGCGGGGAAATAAAAAAAAATATAAGGGAACGAAACGAACAAACAACCCGAGATCCTGGTTCGGTTTTTTCGGGGGAGGAGAGAAAAGGGCCCTCTTTTTCTTTTTGAGTCCTTTCGTTCTCTCTCTCACACTCGCTCTCTTCGCCCTCTAAGATGGTTGCTGACTTGCTCTTTTTCTTGGCCCTTACTGTAACTGTATTATCTCTCTTTTTCTCCCTCGCTCTCGCTTCTCTTTCTCTTCAGACTCAAGACCAGCAATATATCACTGGGGGATCGACGGGAGAGAGAAGTTTTCACAGATGGAACTAGGTAGTAGGTAGTATGGCCTAGCTAGGTAGGTTTTACGACTGATTACCTAGATAGATAGGATTAGGGAGAGGGAAAAGAGAGGGAGAGAGAGAGAGGAAGGTGGGCGGTGCTTTTTTTGGTCCTGCACGTCTGCGGCTGTTTTTAGATAAAAGAACGCAACGTTGCGGGCGCGCTATAGGTTGGCTCTTTTTTTTTTTTGCCTGCTCACTTTGCTAAGGTAAGGAAGGGTAAGGTAGGAGGGTAGGAAAAGGGCAGGTTGGCAGGTCAATCCGTAGATCAGACAGGTAGTATAAGTCCACCAGCTGACGTGCTGACGGGAGTGACGTGACTGGATTTGGAGGGATCTGGCGACAACGACAACTGCGGTGGGTGTTGGTGCGGGATGAGGGTGCGGTTCAGGCTTGCTAGGAGGGAGGGACGGGTGGTGATGATCGCCTCATGGCGCGGCCGCTCGCGGCTTTGTTGAAGTTTTCGAAGGGACGGGTCGAGATGCTGGTGGTGGTGGTGGTGGTGCTGCTGTTGGTACGGATTAACCGTCATACGTGTAAGTACGAGTCGGTACAGTACCTGCGCGGTCGTCGACAAGTACTCGCACGCACTTCACATCTCTAGTCGCTTGCGGTAATTACTTATACCTACTCCAGGCCTGTTAAATACCTTAGGTAGGTAGCCGGCAAGTCGATCACGGCTCACGTTCCCATCGGCTTTTAAAAGTTGACAACGGCCATTGGCAGACCATTGACCGGCCATCTCGAGCCATGGCAGCTTAATTAACTTGTCTATCTCTAGTCTCCGCTTCGGGACGTGTGCTAACACTCGCTCGTCGTGCGGTACCTGCTCCGTCCCTAGTTGCTCTGTAGCTTGCTGCCCTGTCATCAGCGATATGGGAGGTAACTCGTACACACGGGAGACAGACAGGATTGCATTGTGAGGCTAACCTCCTATTCCCTACATGCAACGTACATAACACAACACCCTCGTGCCTATTTATATACGCCCGGCCGGAAGCTGATCGTGCAAACAAGCTTTGCTAGCAAGATCTGGCAACGGGAATATCGTCTGTACCTCGCCCTCGGGTATGAGGTCTGAACGTTGGATCTGTGATGCTACTCAACATGGTGCTAACGATGCTAGCTACCGGTGCTAGGATTGTAGTGTAGGAAGGGAGTTGGTCGCAGGTGTGTCTCCCTAGTACATCGTACACAGTACGGCACGATCTCAACACATTGCCAGACGAATCCTTCGACAACTAGCCGGGCAGGTACCTACAGGCAGGTAATCACATGCCCATTCCCGGCATCATGGTAATGGGGAGAGAGGGTGTGTGCACGGCCTGCACTACGCACGATCTGACAGTCAACTGCCATCGAGCTCAGACCAATAGAATAATCTCTATGCAGTTTGTATAGGAATAACAGCTAACAATCTGAAACACGTCAACCAGGCATGTAGATGTAAGAGCAGTTGTCAACCAAGCAGTTGAGTTAGTTAGTACGAAGTACCTTTCAACTTCAACGTCGTCAACTCACTTAACTACCTAGTCAACTATACAACTACGGAGTTAGGCGCTGGAAATTGTACAGTAAAGACGGCCATGTTTTCGTTTCTACACTAGCCACTCGCTCACATACCGGTAGTAATCGTCTCTATAAGTGCCGAAAGGGAAAGGACATTCCGAGTTCCGATATGAACGTTCATACGTGCGAGCATTATACAAGTCCAAGGTCCAAGTCGCCATTCTCTCGCGACCTTGCGTGACCAGGTTGTTCCCGTCATATCTCATTATGCACCAGCAGCCCCTTTATATCGTATTGTTCCCGCTTCGATCGGCACCCAAATCTCCATTCCCAAGACCTTTATGAATAATCAGCCCGGGACTCGCGATCCCATCCATCCATCTCGGAAACAATTGTTCTCCGTTACCCGTCGAAATGCAGAGGCGGATCCTCCGGTCTGGAGAGTTCGCTTGCCGGAGTAGGAAAGGCATTCCAGACGACGCTTGGCCCAACAAGGCAGCACGATGGCAACGACACTAAACCGGGCGTGGTGTCTTGTCCAGAACGCTGCACCAGCTGAGGTCAGCTGCATTGACTACGGCGTAGGTACAGAAAAGTTCCTTCTGCGGGTTAGGTAGTTAGTGTGGGAGCCCAGTCGTCTTGTAGCGTGGGCAGTACGCATCAGGTACGAGTTTCTAGTGTATGTAGCAGCTGGTTGCGTCAGTTGAATTGGAAACGCGTTGACTTGTTGGAATGGTGAAACATGAGAGAACAAAAAGGAACACTCTCGCAACTCCTTAAGACGTCAGATTAATCCTGCATGGCGTTCGTTCGTCCGGCCGAATCACGGACCGGTTCACAGCCTTACCAAGAGACGATCCGAACCAGAACCTCAGGTTTGGGTCTCTGGTTGATTCACCTAATGTCGATGTTTGGTTAGCTACTAGTTTCACCACTTACAAGTATGGTTTTCAACTCTGCAGCCGGCCAAAACAGACATCCGAGTCCCCTTTTTCAGATACCTAATTCATGGGATCGCAACTACGCGTATGTCATGTTGTATTCCGCGAACCTGGCTTGTTGATAATACGTATAATCCGTATATCAGATTCGCGTATAGGAACACTGACGAGTCACACCCCGCCAATTCCTACTTTCAACTGCCGGATTAGCAACTGGGATACATATCCTGGTGATAACAACCTGTATAAGCATGTCCGGACCATGGAGTCAGGCAGATATTCTTTGTGGTGTGGTAGTATTGGTGTAGGCCTGTCCAGGTCTGAGATGCTGTGAGTGGAGCGCATGAGCATGCGGATGATGGCCATGTCCCAGTCTGAAAGATTTCACCAAGCTAGAGAAGCAACCTAACATGGAGTCTCGAAGCCCTTTTCTTCTACGGGTCGGCGTTATACACACCTAATTAGCAAATCGATAGAACAACAACAAAGAACCATCTCGACGATGAGCTGAAAAGAAAAGAGAGACGGCAGGCAAACCACGTCCAGTTTCAGGTCCCTTACGCTCGGCGTCCCGGTTTGCAAAAGTCTCTGCCGCTACGACTAGGCACCTGGGCCACGCGAGCACACTAGGCCGGAGGAAGACATGGTCAGAGATAATGTCAATTTCCACTTAGCCTGCCCTTCTTAGCGCAATTCGTACACCCCTGCCAGGTAGGTAAACCCGAATGGCAGCTGCTTTTTATTCCGTTCCCCCAAAGCGCTATATCAAAAGAACTGGTCAAGGCCGGCTCGCAGAGCAGCCGGCAGACGGCACCGGGAGAGAGGAGGGAAAGAGGAAAGACCCTCAGCTGTAAGGAGGGCGAAAGGGTAGGTACTGGTAAGTAGAAAGGGGGTCTGAGGCAAAAGGGCCGCAAAAGAAACGACAGTTTCGCCCCCTCGGAGTTATCGTGTCTGGGTTAAGGTGCTGGACGATCGATCGTCGCGTCGCGTGTGATGTTATACGTCGACCGGAGCGTTCTTAGGTGCATACGATTTATGCAGTGGACAATCTGGCGAAATATTTTTTTTCCTTTCCAGCGATCTCTAGACTCTCATCAGACTCGCCTCAGGCTAATAGAGAGAAGTTTTTCGAAATTCAATCCATTTCCGTTTTTTATGGGGCAGAAGAAGCGTCCCGACTGTTCTTTTACATTCCAGATATCTGGACCGGTCTCTGTATGCGACACCGAGATGGGCACGGGGCTAAAGCGCATCGCGTTGTTTTTTCTCTGCGGACGAGCCGAGGCATGTGGCCTAACAAGTGGCTAGTAGTTGGCCAGCTTTTCTCTAATCCGAAGAGTCTTGGTCTACAGTACGCAACTGAGCAGCACTCGGACACGGACACTACGTCGGTATTGAGACCATCTCTATTCTCCGGGGCTATTCCGTACAGGACTGTGAGGACCCTGGAATGACTCCATTATGACGGCAGCAGCAGCTTCGTCGTGGCTAGCTGTGATAGCTAGGTAGAGACCGTAGCATCGAAACTACTGGCCTGGCCCGTCCCCTCCCGCTAACACAGCGACTCGTGAGCCGTTTGTTAGACAAGCTGAACGAGTAATTCGTTGTATCGTACAGGTGCAAAGCGGTGGAACGGAGTCTGGTTACGGTGCTTTTGCCAGTCACATCTCATTTTGGATCTGTATGAGTTTCTGGTGTAGGCAGCTCGTTGACATCTCTATCGCATGGGCCGCTCGTGATGCGCTGGATGGAGAAATGGAGAGGGCTCGGCACCGCTCGGCACCGCGTCCCATGATTTACACGACAGCCAATGTCGTCGAAGATCGTCAAACGGTCCGAGAAACGGCCGTTCCCTCAGTCGAATCCCAGGTCGCTACCGCTGCACTGCGGGACACCGACTAATCCGTAGGGAGCACTAGACGGGGTCTGTTGAGAATGATCAGCATCGACTTTGGTTACTGTACGGAGATAAGTGACCATGTAGGCGGACGACTGCGGACCACACTACGGGATTGCGACCTACCTCCTCGTAGACATCTCTAATCTTTTACATAACTACCCACCAGACCTTCTTAAAGTAGATCCCATCCGTCCGGGATACGCAATATCTAGTGTCCAGAGAATCCTCGTCAGTCCAGGAGTCGCCGAGGACAACACACATACAAGGGGCAAAAGTCTCCCCCAGCGCCCTATATTCGCGCCATTATATGCCTGCCTACCCATTACAATGTAACGATGTTTGCCCAGTTCAAGAAGGCTCTAATTAATCCGTAAAGCATTGTGCAGTTCGCCGATGCTCCGCACCACCCTGGGTACGGAATACCCTAGTCCGTGATGTCTCACACAAAGTGTTACGTACGATGCTTGGGATGTCGTACTCGTACACGGAATACCTGTCATAGGGAGTTAACAAGTGAGTGTCGGCTCAGGTAGCCCACGACTTCTATGACCTTGAGTCCTCGTAGCACGGGGACGCTCAACGCCCTCAAACATATGGGTAAGGTATGCAGTATAATACCTCGGTAGCCTCGTCGTTGGAGATTACCTACTCGTAAGTGCTTGAAGTCGAAAATTTATATGGAGTCCATCTCCGACTAAAAGCACTTTCGATGCCAAAACCCTGGCGGCAGGATTTTTCAGTCGATCCTTACCCTTCAAGCGTCCCGAGCCAGCTATTCCCGTCCGGACATAGACACTTGAGTTAGAGCCATCGACCTTTTAGTCTGCCGGGTCACCCTTCAGGGGTATGATGAGAAACCCAGCTGTATGTCTGATCTTAGTCTCTAGATATACGGTACGGAATGCTGGGTAACAGATCCGTCCCCGGAAGCGAGATCCTTAATACGGAATCCATCAGTCGATCAAGGACGAGAACCTCACTTTTGCCCAGCCAAGGCACAGATATAGCTGCCGGGAAAAAAGGGGTATTCCCTTGACGTCGCGTCCTCGTACGATTCAGCGCTTCAAGGGTGATCCGGCCGGCCTCTACACATCCCCGGGTCATGAAGCGTGAAAGTGGAACTGAGACTGAAGTCGGATATGCTGACACATCGAAGATGACCTTCTCAGTTATATCCGAAATTGAGAAGACCCTCAGGGGTTCGCGGGGACGTCTCAAACTCCAATATACCAATGGGCCGCCCAATTCCACGGTATGAGGATCTCCCTACACTTCGGATGTAAGCGTGGATCATTGCAACGTGAACTTCGATGGGAATTGAAGGTACGTAATACTTGTACCTAAGAAGCAGAACCCACACTTGCACTCCCAGGTCGGGCCTACCTTGATCGCTTTGATAGAAATTGTGCCCTGACTTCTAGCCAGTATGAAACACACTCCCAGGAGCTCTGAGATCAAACAATATGGTCTCCTTTCCAGATTAGTACCGCAAGGAGTCGAAGCCCGTAAGCCTGTCACCGCCATCAACCTTTGCCCAATAGCTCCTGTCGCATGTTTCAACATATGCAGCTGCTCACGTATGCCGGCCGTCCGAATATCGTTCAATGAGCGAGGACTTGAGAAATGACACCTCGAAACCACTATTGAGGTTAACAAGGGTCTAACGGGAGTTCTCCAGCATCCGCACACCTCGAGAGTCACGACCAAACTCCAAGTCAGGGGTCAAAGGATAGAGATATTCAGCTGAGGTGACTGCAGGTAGACTGCACCTTACTCTTCCAGTAACACGAGTTGCGGCAACAATGCAACCGGGAAGCAACACAGCCAGTCAGCCGTATCGACTACCCAAGAGTGTACAGTGACAGGCTACTTTTGGTGTTTGAACATGCTCAGATCGACACCTACAACTGATTGAGCTGGTAGGAATGAGCTGGCTTGGAGCAACAGAAATGGCGCTCTATCGACTGGCCGCTCGTGCCTGGCACAGGGAAAATCCTCCATAGCCCTTTGATGGTGGCTCGAGAATTCCGAGAACACAAAAGTGGCAATGTTACCATCGAGCACGTGTCAGTATATCGAGTGAGTCAGCGTTCCCTTTTCATCTCATAAATCACATGTGTTTTCCGTCGTAGTCTTGCCGTGTTCCTCCTAGGTCACAGTCATGCCGCTATGACAGACCGTTGACCTAGTAGCCAATCAGTTATCCATAGAACTGACAGGATTATTCTCTCAATCCAGAGAACGTGCGCTCTGTATTCCGTGCCTACGGGGCACTGGCAGTGGTTATGACTGTGACTCAAAACAAGTCACGCACGAGCACGAGGTGACTCTTCATCATGGACCCGCACGTATGGACCGAGCGTGGCTTGTCTGAGTGACTTTTCTCATTCGAAGTGTGGCCTGTTGTACAGCACAGCACAGACCGACTCGGGTCGTAAGCTGATGGAGGATGAAGCAGGTTGAGGATGCCGGGACCATTTCGTGAACCGTGCTTTTGTCGAGAGAACGAGCTCAGTGATTATGTAATGCCCCGAATACCTTGCTTCACAAGTGTCACCGGACCGTTGATGCAATGACATCTGCCAGGCAGTCCCAGACCGTACAGGTGCCCCGCTAAGAATTTTGGGGTGCCCAGCTAACAACGCTCTTCCAAAATGGTGCCCAAACCACTCCGTGGAAGCACGGAATGAATAAGAACGGCTTGCATCAGGCGAACCATTTCAACTACATGCCGTACCTATTGATGATCTGCAGCGGTTTTCTGTACATGAGGTAATGCAAGAGTACGAAATGTTTCGTAAGTGAGGGATTCGCTTAGGTACCTGCTACCTAAATAAACAAAAAAATTAACGAACCTTGTCGGTTGCTTGGGTACTCGGTGAAAATGTATCTTGAGTGTGCAAACAACGCCAAAACGCTGTTAGAGCTACTTAGCGTGTAGGTCACTGTACCGCTGCCCCCAGGCACAAATGCGACTGCCATTGTGACGGGATTGGTACCTGAGGCACTGCCAGGCTAAAGCGCCAGCCCCACCCATCCTGCCCCGAGGGACCCCCCATTTCTTACCTAATACGAGAGACGAGGGGCAAGTCCCAATATTATTTTCCGCCCTCTTTGATCCCCGCGTTTGCATGCCATCTGCCATCTGAGTATCCTCCATCCAAAACCATCCACCCACAGACTGCATTGCATAGATACCTTCATTATCTATCCAATCCACCATCTCTTGTTCGGTCAACTACCTCCCAGTTGAGCTGTTGTCCGCCTCTAAAGAAAGTAAGAGTGTGTCTGCCTAACTCCCTGCCTTTGCTGTCGCTGCCCTTCCACATCACAAAATGCTTGCGCTGCCTGACGCGAATTCTTCCCGCTGTCGGGCGGGTCCTTTGTTGCCATCCCCATAGGCTAGGTATCAGTGACTCCTAGTGCTATTTTTGGCCTTGTTTTCCTTCGCTCCCCTTCCAAGCCCAAGTCATAGACCCCTTATTGCGGTTAGGTCGACCACTTTCTCGATAACGTGCTAATCTTGCGCTTGCTTTTCTTTCTAGCCTCACGCAATCACCGTTTCGTCTCGAACATACGCCCTCGCGCATTTCTACGAACACAGTCAACATGAGTTCTACCGATAACACCGAGCCCAAGGCTGAGGAGACCAAGCCTCTCGCCTCCTCGTCCGTCTTCTCCATGTTTGGTGGCGGCGCGAAGAAGGAGAAGAAGGAGGACGAGGACCGTGGCGATGTTTCCGGCAGCGCCAAGGCCCAACGCGAGGCCGCCGCCGCCGCTGCCGCTGCTGCCAAGGGCGATGATGATGTGAGGAAACACTAGCCCACTACTTGTCGATGATACTGCGATGGTTCTAACGAGGTTGCTGTAGGACCAAGTTCCCGAGTCCGAGGACGTGAACTTCGAGCCCGTTCACAGACTCACCGAGCAGGTCGAGACCGTCACACACGAGGAGTCCGAGGAGCAGGTCTTCAACATGCGATGCAAGATGTTCCGTTTCGTCCAGGAATCCCGCGAATGGAAGGAGCGTGGCACTGGTCCCCTCCGTCTCCTCAAGCACAAGGAGAACGGCAAGACCCGCCTGGTTATGCGCCGCGACAAGACCCTGAAAGTTTGCGCCAACCACTACAGTACATCTACCCCCCCATCCCAGGTCGCTAAACGCATTAGTTTGCTAACGTCGAATACTCAGTTACCCCCGACATGAAGATTGCGCCCATGTCTACCAGCGACCGTGCCTGGCTCTGGAACGTTGGCGCCGATGTCAGTGAAGGTGAACCGGAGGCCATCACCGTCTCCGTCCGTCTTGCCAATGCTGAAAGTGAGTGGAATACCATGAGCTCGAAACTGGAATTCTGCGACTGACTTTGGTTTTTAGATGCCCAGTTGTTCAAGGAGGCATGGTTGAAGGCTCAGAAGGAGAACGAGGTCTTGTTCAGCCAGGCCGAGGCCGAAGAGGAGGAAGACGCCAAGAGCGAGGACGAGGCCGAGGATGAGAAGAAGGAGAAGGAGACGGAGAAGGAGGAGAAGCCCGAGACTACATCTTAGGAGCATGATTAGCAACTGGTTTGAAGATGACATCCTGATGCGGCCAATATCAACAGGAGAAAGCCTCACAGTTCTGTCTCCTTCGGCTACTCGACAAACTGACCTCCGTGCCACACGAGGCCTTCGCCGAGCCACGAAACATTCTACCGAGGATTGGAAGCGCCACACGGTGGATTTCGGTACACATATTGTACAGCTCTAGATAGCCTACCCACCCTCGACGGTCGAGGGAAAACCCCCCCAGTCACGACATCACTGTCCCCTGCAGCACACAACACAATCAATACACCTCACCTCGACCTTGCCCCCTGTGGAAGAATTCGATAGTTTCCCCGATGCCACCAACATAGTATATCTGATTGTGTCATGATTCTACACTATCTATCACCAAAACAACGCTTTCACACCATGTTAGTCTGTAAGCTTGTGTCGTAACAAGTATACATGAGTCTCCATATTCATTCGCACAACGAATTACGCAAGAAGAACCCTTTTCACAATAAATGCCCGTACTTCGTGGTTTGTCTTAAACATCGGCGGGTACCCGTAAAATGCATGTACCTAGTAATACGAAGATTTTATTGCCTGATCCGGCCCATACGGATTACTTGTGGCAAAACACCTGCCCGAATTATCTCAGTAGTGCAAAATGTTGATTGTTGACGCTGTTCTCGATTTTCTGATGTAGCAACCGGATTAATAATGCGATGATGACGGTGAAGGAAGAGGTCATCGTCATTCATGAATCCTTGGGCAAGAGCGACCGATATGTCATACAAGGGCACCACGTGACAACGCGTGTTGCGCAAGTATTTTACTCCCGCATCAGCGCGTAAAGAGTTCCTAGCCATTCTGTAATCCGTATCTGCCTAGTACTAGTACCGCTCGTGGACCTCCGTACCTTCCTCCGTAGCTATCAACCTCCGCCGTGCCTGCCTACCTCCGTGTTAAACGCCCGTCAAGGCCTCGACTACCTATCTCTACTTTTCTGATCCCCCCGGACTCGTCCATTTCTCATCCCCAAAATCATCCATTCAAACAACCCGCAATCATCGTTTTCCATCCACCCTCGCTGCGTATTCATTATTACTGCTACCTTTGCTTCACTGCATTGTTTCCGTTCGTAAGTGCGACTTTTGGAGATCAGGTTATACCTACCTCACGGTCACTCGTCTCTTGCTCCGCATTTTGTTTGTTTCCGCATCCCCTCCTCGCACCAGTCAATCCCATTCACTTCCTTTTCGTGAAGCCATCAACACCCTGCTTTGGCTGCGCTGTTTTCACCTGCGACCATTAAGATCTTTTAGGAGGGTTCGATCTCCTAAGACGTGTCCACCATCTGATACCCCATCTTGCTCTCTTCGGACCTCTGTCGCGCAACTTGCCAACTGATCTATACATCCTCTTTACTAACTATCGAAGTAGGCGCGACAACAGTCGCTGCGCTGTTCACCAACAATCTTCATTTCACGACCACATTGGGAATACCGAATCATTCCAGTGTGTTCCATGACAACGATGGCAAAACGAAAGTATCAAACTCGGCTGCCCTTCAAGCCGGCAGCAGTGTCGTCCAGCCCCGGTGCACCCGGTTCCTCAACTGGTGCAGCCCATGATGCCAAGAATGCCAGGCCTAGCATGTCAGATGAAGAGTCTTTGGCCACAAGCCAACGGAGTTCCTCTGCGTCACCTTCTGGTAGTCCGAAGAAGAAATCGAAGCGAGATAAATTAAATCGTTCCGCCGGTAGGCAACCTCTCACTTTAATAAAGCTCTTTCATGCTTTTTGATCTATTTTAGCTGTGGCGTGCCATTGACATCAGGCTAACATGAACAACAGCGCCATCTGTGGCTAACCCTCTGCCGAAGTCCTCTGGTCCGGCACGTCGTCAGACTGCGGTAAGCTTCGCCGTTGGTTCGGCCGGCGAGAACGGCTCGGATGAAGAAACTGTGGACCCATTGCCTACGCAATCCTCTCGTAAGACTCGTCGCACCCCGGGCGAGTCAATTTCCCGCTTTATCTCCAAGTCAAACAAAGCAGCAATGGCTGAGCGCCGCCGTGTATCATCACAATCGGCATCCTTGAATGCTCGCAAAAACGTCATCGTCCTCGATAGCGACGACGACGATGATGAAGTTCGTGAGCCTAAACCCGCAATGGCGAAGCCGAGTCGACGCATCAGAAAGCCGCATGGCTTTATTCTAAGTGACTCCGACGAGCCTTCTCGTCCAGCACCAAAGCCGGCAGTTAGTGCAGTTGACGTAAAGCCCAAGGTTGAAGAGGTCAGTGATGATTCGGACGAGATCATCGCCACGCCGGCACGCCGGAGAAGGCGGGTCGCTAGTGGTGAGCCGCGCAGAGGTCCGGATGAAGATGAGCCAGCCTCCGTGGCCCGTCCTTCCGGTCGACTCAGAAGACCCAGCCGACGGGCACGGCCCTCTTCTCCTCCTACGACTCAGTCGAAACCGAGAGTTCACAGAACAGCGAAGCAGAAGAAGCAAGAACTCCTTGCTCGTCGACGAGCCGGCGAAAGAATTACTCAACTTACCGATTCAGAGATCAGCTCTGAAGACGAAAGGCGTGGCCTGTACGACTCTGACAGCGCAGATGGCTTCCAAGCCCTCACGAAATTCGAAGACGAGGATCCTGCTGAGGCCGTCAACGAGCCACCCAAACAGCGCCGTGCTCGGGCGCAGAGTGATAGTGATAGTGATGATGACCTTGCAGGCTTCATCACGGAAGATGACGAGGACGCACCTATCGGTGCTCCCCTCGACATCCCACTGGAGTTCACCTCACACGCCCACAAGCCACTGAAGGACTTATTCCCATATGTGATCGAGTGGCTCGTCCATCGGGTCATCAACCCAACCTTTAACCGCAAGGATGCCGTCTACGTCAACGCTTGGCGCAAACTCGATGACGAGTTTAGCGGATTGGCAACATCCAAATTTATCTCGTCTGTATGGCGACCAGACTTTTCACGTGCTCTAAAGAGCCGACCACTACTCGAATCCTTCGAGCTTTCCCCCACCGAGCGCGCCGACATGACCACCTCCGGCAAGTGCGAGGCGTGTGGCCGAAGCAATCACCCACCGACTAATCGAATCCGTCTGGCGGGCGCACCGTACCGCAAGGATACGCTCGAAGATATCGAGCAAGACTACGATGACAGCGACGACGAAGGCTCTGTGGATGAAGAAGACATGGTCATTCCATCCGCCGATAAGACCTGGAACGTCGGCTCGGTCTGCTGCGACAATGCCGTCATCGCTCATACGTTGCTGCACTGGAAGCACGCCCTTAAAGAATGGGTCGATGATCGCCTGATGAACGAGGGGTGGTTAAAGCCGCGTAAGGTCCGTGAACGTCGAAATTGCAGTCCAGAGGAGCTTGCTGCTATTTCCAACTCTATCGCAGACGATTGGAACAAGAAGAACATTACTAACACCCTGTTTGCGAACTTCAAGAACCAATTGGAGATGGCTCGTTCCCAGGGAACCACGGGCCGCAGTCGTCGCCCCAATTGGCGGTAAGAGGCTCCATGAGCAGGGTGTTTGGTGTTTGTCGTGGGGTTTAATTCGTGGCACACAGCCATGCGAAGTCGCCGCCGTCGATCAACTCGTGGTCGACGGTGACGGCCTCGCCATGTTCTGTGAGTCGTTGAGAGAAAGGGTTCAATACCCGTAAGTGGTGGTTGTTGTTCTTCGTGGCTAACTGTCTGGCTTGATTGTCACTCTCATCCCGTTGTGTTTGATGGCATCAAGTCGGGCAGTTAGCCATCGAAGGAGATGGCTTACTCCTGGGGGATTATTTGTTTTTGATGGCGGAGGGCTAGTCGCATGTCGTCCACATATTGTGTTCGATCTGTGGCACCATTGAGCCCATCTGTGAGTCATCTAGGAAAATTGCTCGGTGTCTGCGTGGATTCTTGTCGTTTTTGTTGTACATGGCAAACGGTTTAACTTGATGCCGAAGCTCGTCAAACACGTATGAACGAGAGCGGCAGTCAAGTTAGACCGTAAGTCATAGAGGCAACGGTTCAAGCTGCATGGTGACTGTCATCCATGACAGTCAACCTTACGACGCACTCCTACCCTCCAACATATCTTCTACGGTCTTGTTTCATTATATAGACCAGACAGTCCGGCGACCTGTTCTGTTTCCTATGAGTTGTGGCGTATGGGTGTTTTGGCGGTTGAGGGATTCAAGCATTGCTACTTTCCTTTTCTTGTGTGGTACTTGTGTCGTCCCTCTATCCTATAATTCTGTACGGCATTACATACATCGACAGTTGCACACTGTCTGTGTGTGGTATGGCTATCAGTCTTGGTGAGGGATGCTTGATCAAAAGTTACGTGGTACGGAAAAGCAATGGAGTTTTCTAGTATTTTTGCTAGTATTAGGTTGCTGTCAATGCTAGTTTTTTTTATTGATCCTGTGATGTGATTCTTCTCTGATGTAATGTGAATGTGAGTGACTGTTGTTAAGTGAGATTTAGGGGGTGAACGACAAGGGAGAGAAACAATCGAGGAAGAGGAACGATTAAGGGAGAGAGAGAACAATTAAGTGATTCACAATGGTAATGGTGATAAAAGGAGATGTGGTTTTAAACTATGGTACCGACGGCTGCATGTGTGCATG
This sequence comes from Xylariaceae sp. X170, assembly GCA_028637755.1. NCBI lineage: Eukaryota > Fungi > Ascomycota > Sordariomycetes > Xylariales > Xylariaceae > Xylariaceae sp. X170. The sequence goes on along the minus strand of JAJFDJ010000047.1, from coordinate 173,335 downwards.
CATGCATATGTACAAGTACGTCTGAACTGAATCTATTTATAAACAACTTTACATTCGATCTACGTCCTCCCTAGAAGCAAGACGAGAGAGTCCGTATACATGAGGAAGATGAAGGAAGATGAGGAAGGCCAAATCTACCGAATCCCCTTAACAACCTTGACAAACTCCCTTATCCGCTCCAAACTCTGCGCTCCATCACCACCCTCGACTCCACTGCTCACATCCACACCAACAATGCGCTGACTACCCTCGCCCGCACCCCGGACGACATCAGCGACATTCTCAGGCGCCAGACCACCGGCCAAAACGATACGGAGCTCACTATCACGCTCCAACGCGCCCTTGACGGCGGCGACGTCGAGGAGTTCGCCCGAGCCGCCGGCAGAACCGGAGTCGAAGAGCGGGATGGCGTGGAAGCCGCGGGCCCCGATACCGGGTTCGGACGGCGTGAAGCGACGCATGACGGGTACCGGGATGTGGTGGGTCCATTCGAGGGGTTCGGAGCCGTGGAGTTGGACGATGTCGAGGTTGTAGCGGGCTGTGAGGGCGAGGATTTCGGCTAGGGGTTGGTTTTGGAAGACGCCGACGAGGAGGGGGCGGGTGAGGCCCGTGGTGGTTAGTTTTTGGGGCGCTGTGGCGAAGAAGTCTGTTGCGCGGTTGGTGGGGAGGGACGGGGGTGTGGTGGTGGTTGTTGCTGGACGGGAGAAGGCGTGGACGGCGGTGGAGATGGCGAGGGCGGTTGAGTCGCTGACGGTGCGCTTGCGGCCGGGCACGAGGATCATGCCGATGAGGTCTGCGCCGGCTTCCGCGGCGGCTTTGGCGGCTTCGGGGGAGCGGGTGCCGCAGATCTTGACGAGGAGGGGCGCGGAGGCGGACTTTTGGGTTGTGATTTTGCCGGCGCAGAGTTGTTCGATGAATTGGGAGGCGTCGGGGGCGCGCATGATGGATTCGCCGACGAGGATGGCGTTGATGCCGTCTTTGATGTTCGCGAGGACGTCGTCGTGCGTGTTGATGCCGCTGAGAGCGCAGATGATGGTCTCCTGGGGCACGAGACTGCGGAGTCTGCTGGTTGTGCTGAGGTCGACTTCGAAGGACTCGAGGTTGCGGTTGTTGACGCCGATGACCTTGGCGCCCAAGTTCACGGCGATGGCCATTTCCTCGGCGTTCTGGACTTCGACGAGGGGCTCCATGCCTAGGGACAGGGAGTACTTGTAGAGGCGGGTCAATTCGGCCTCCTCGAGCATCTTGACGATGAGGAGAACGGTGTCAGCACCGGCGAGTCGGGCCTCGAGGATCTGGTACTCCTCGAAGATGAACTCCTTGCGCAGGATGGCTGGTCTGTTAGGCATTCCGCTGAGCACCTGTCTGACGGCGCGCAGATCCTCGATGCTGCCCTTGAACCAGTGAGGCTCGGTCAGGACAGAAATGACACTGGCTCCGGCCAATGCGTACTTCTTCGCTTGGGTCGGCGCATCAATGTCCAAGGCGAAGATACCCTTTGAGGGCGATCCGCGCTTGATCTCGGCCATCAGCGAGACATCGAAGGGGCTCTGGCGCAAACGGTCGACGAACGAAATCTGTGGGGGAGCGGCATTGAGGTTGTAAGCGGCCTCGAGGTCGGAGGGACGCTGTGAGGGCAATGCCTTCTGGGCGGCGACGGCCTCCTTCCGCTTGGCGTAGATCTGTTGAAGAATGTTGCTCTTCTTGGGAGCAGGGGGGCCTGACTTTTGCAGACGCTCGTTCTCGGCCCAAGTACCGGCCTGCAGGCGCAAGAAGTTCTTGAACATGACACGACCATCCTCTGAAAGGATACTTTCGGGGTGGAACTGGACACCCTCGATCGTGTACTCCTTGTGACGCACACCCATGATAATGCCCTTTGAGCCATCGTCCTTTTCGATCCAGGAGGTAACCTGGAGGCAGTCGGGCAAGGTCACATGCGTGCCAGCAAGTGAGTGATAGCGGGTCACCGGCAGTCCTTGGGCCATGCCGGCGTAGACGCCCTTGGAGTCATGGCAAAGCGGCGATGTCTTGCCGTGCAAGATCTCACCGGCTGAAGCGACCTCTCCTCCGTAAACATCGAAAATGCATTGCCTGAATCACAATGTTAGAGGACAGTTCATATAAGATACTACCTGTCCCCGTCATAGGCAATGCTACTTACTGGCCCATGCAAACACCGAAGATGGGGATCTTCCCCGCGAAGTGCCGGATGGCATCCCGACTAATGCCGGAGTCGGTGGTGGGATGTCCGGGGCCGGGACTCACGACTAGCTGGGTCGGGTTCTTGGCGATGAGCTCGTCGAGAGTGATCTGGTCATTGCGGAAGACAGTGACTGTGGCGCCCTCTAGAACGAGGTACTGGTAGACATTCCAGACGAACGAATCATAGTTATCAATCAAGATGAGGTTTGAGGCGGTGGGGATGCGCGGAGAGGGGTCAGGGTGGTGTGGTGAGAAGTCGACGATTTCGGACGAAGCCATGGCGCTGATTTGCTGTATTAGTGAAGACGACAGTGAGAGTGAGTGGGCGATAAGCTGCGTGCGTGTATGCAGGTGAGTCTCAGGGCTCTTATTCACCTGAACAAGACGGGAATCAATTCAACTGAGGAACAGAGTCGGCAAGCGACGGTCAACTCACTCGACTTATAAAGAGCTGTTGAGTAATCTGGAGGCACGGAAATATATATTCAGTTGAAGTTGATTCTGCGATGAGTCAACAAGGTATGCTAATAAATGCGACTGGACTGGACTCGCCGACGGATTGATGGTTATGTGTTACAATTGTCGGTTCTGGGAGGGTGCCACTTATTCCCGTAAACGGAGGTGCCCGCTTTTATTCCGTAGCGCACCAATTCCAGCGGCCCTCCGTATCCCGTGCAAACTGACGTAGGTGTCCTGCGTAATCCGAATTACATATCTCGAATTGTATCGGTTCCATGTGTAGGTAAATATTACTGATAGTTGGAGAATCTATCTGAAAAAAAAAGAGAAATTGAGTTGGATACGAAATACCGGAGGTTTCCTTGATTCGTCCGGAATGTAGATTGTACGTCCAATACGTACCGTTATTTACGGATTACGGTAGGTGTACCTGAGAGGTCCGCATGCCAAGCTCGATTACGGATTAGCTGTCCAGTAGAGCTCTCTGATTGGCTGTACTGATTTTATCAAAACTGGGGTGCTCTTATCTCGATAGCTCATGTTTCCCGCCCGCTGGACTGCCCTTACAACTACAGACCTTGCTGCTACAGCAATTGGTGTTAGGCGCGTCACAACAACAAAGAAAATTCCCATACAACCCACGAAGTCGCAGCAGGCTGGGCTTCACATGTATTTGTTGCAACTTCAAGTGCGCATTGCCAGCTGATATCTGCAGCAATGGCAGAGCCTCCGGCCGACCAGCTTTATCTCCCCCCCTTGGAGTCGTGTTTGAAGGGCGAAACCATCATCCTGTATGTGTCCATCGCCTGGGCTGCTCTGCTGTCTGGCGGGCGTGCTGCTGTTTGTCGTCGCTGACCGTCCCGTAGATCATGGCGACTCGTTGCATCCGCTCTGATGGACCCTTCTGGGCATCGTCAGAGCAGTAAGATCATCATCGACTTTTTTAACGATCCTTCCGTCCAGGCGCTGTTTACCAGCCCCGGCTCTGCCTTCGAACCCTCCAAGACTGCGCACCTTGCCCTCTTCGAAAAGAAGACCGCCGCGATCTACGTCACCCCGACCACGAACGATAAGTACGATGTCAAGGAGATCAAGGAAGACACTCTGTGGTTGAGCAAGAATGCGGGAATCAACGAGCTTGCTGCTTTGCGAATCGTCGTCATTGAGCACCAGTCGCGTCCCGCGAGCCAGCTGCTTGGTCCCATCTCGAACCAGGATGTCGCCAGTCTGCGAGCCGCCGCCGGCGCTGGCAACTTGCAATCAGCCCACATAATCCCTGGTTTAAGCCTCACTGCTTCCTTCGACGCGGCCGCCATTCGCGACGACTTCGACAAGGCGGAGAGTCGCAGGCATCGCATATTCTCTACCTACCTGAATGAGCGCTGCTACTATGCGGCTACGAATGATTACATCTTCACTCTGATGCTGCAGGAGAAGCTTCCCATGTCACCAACCACGGAAGCTTCGGACTCGATACGGAAGTCTGTCCTCGAAGCGTACGGCATATCGTTCAAACAGACCCAGAATGCGACCGCCGAAATCCCAACAAAGACTTGCCATGCCCTTATCTCCCAGTATATTGGGCTTCTTCCAGACTGCGTCCAACGTGCCAAAAGTAATATCGAACCTGTCGTCCAGGACAAGGGCTTATTGAGCGATGAGATTCAGGAGCTATGGACGCAAACGTCCTTCACCGAGATGGTACACCGCATGACCATACTATACCAACTCTTGGACAGGTTGGGCGATAGATTCGTATCGGAGGATGTTGCTAAGACGTGGTTTTCACTGGTCAACGATCTCAGCTTCTTGAACCAGTTGCAAGGGGTATGTGCTCAGATGATATTGTCAACGATAGGGCATGCGGCTAACATTCTATCTAGTTCTCTCGAGGAATCGCCGATCTAATGATTCCGTTGCAAAGCCTCGTCTGTGTTATTTCGCTTAAGATGCTCAACTTACCCAGGATGATGGCGTTCTTTGAAGGCGATATCGATCTCGACACCGACAATGAGTACTTGGCAACCTCGAGTGTCCTTGAGCAAATTCACGATGCCCTTGAAGGCTCGATTGAAATGGGGTCAGATTTCATGGCTCCTGTTTTGTTCGCCTGGGTGCTCATTGTACATGCCATGTTCGCTTCGTACCAAGAACGAGCCGAGAAGCGCGATGCCATCCAGAACCAGAAAGCCGTTGAGAATTATGAGTCCAACTCGCAGATGGCTCCGAGCCACGGACGAAGAAATTCTGCTGGTAGCATCACAACCATCGACAAGAGACGATACGACGACTTCCTTATCAATAAGGGTCTGGACCGCGACTTTCAGAAAATACAGTTCCTCGCCATGTTCGTAACCGATGAGATACACGTCTTCGATGTGATTGCGTCGTTGTCGTCTCATCTGGGCCCAACAGACCGTGGTATCTTCCCTTCTCCAGTAGGATCCCGTATGCGGATGGCTTTTCTGGAACTGCTCAAAGCTACATATCCAATCGTGGGATACAAGTCCGAGCCCCTCACAGCACTTCTATCCGTTCTCTCTGGGGCTCAGGGATACTGGGATATACCAGCTACTCGCGAGGCGTCCCAGCATGATATCCTTTCTTACGCCCTGAATGATCAAGTCGTACTCGACGCCTATGTCCAGCAGGCCCTTGATCGTTTCCCATACGAATTTGCCCCATTCATCAACTTGATCAGAACTCTTTCTTGTGCCCCTGGTTTGAAAGATAGTACTGGTCACGATCGAATTGTTAAGCTCCTGGAGAAGACCCCAACACTTACATTCACTCTACCCGAAGATTTCACGCAGTACCATCTCGCAAACGAGGAAGAAAACACAAACGCCTTTCAGTTTTCAGATGACTTTCCTCTATTCTCGCCCGTTTCATCTCGGAGATTTATCACGGCGGACGAAGAGCTCTTTACCATACCTGCCGGCACATTCGGCCGTTTCATCGTGGACGAAGGCAAGATAGTACGGGTGGAATACGAGCATTCCGCTTTGGCCCTGTTGGGAAAGCGCTTAGAAGTAAACCTTGGCGTCAACAGGTATGACATGGCACTGGGTGCGCTGACAATGGACGGAGTGGCGGAAGTGGTTTCACTGTTGGCGACATTAGTTCGGACGGCACGCCTCAGAGATGCCGACTCTTTAGGGACTGGGCTGGTCGTTATCGCAGAAGCCAGCCGGGCGTTACCCTCTAACAAGGACGTCATATCCGTGGTTTGCGATACAATGGATGTCATCCTAGATGGCGACCATGACTATTCGGAGTTGGAACCTCTTGTTGCCTGCGTCCAGTTCCTGCATGCTCTGTTACCCATTTGCCCTGGTAGAGTCTGGTCGTATATGGCAAGATGTACCCTGCTTCAAAGTCAGTCCCATGGCGGGCGGCTTGGCCGAATCTTGGGTAATCTTGACTTGTCCGGCATTCAGTTCGACCTGCTCATGTCCATCGTACGGTTGTTTTCCGACTTGGTAGAGAGCGCGATGAGTAGCTCTGTCCAGCGGAAGACAGATATCAAGGGAAGCTCTCGATCTCGTTCAACCGAGAATGTTTGGCTTGGAGTCTCCGATAAGATTATCACACAAGTTACCTCAGCAGTCTTACAGACTGTTGTCGGTTTCTTGGAAAGTTCATCAACGTGGAGGTTTGCAACGGATCTCGATCGAATGGTCCTGGTTCGTGACCTTGTGCCCATAATGGATAAGGTGATATATTACGTCTTCAGCATGGATGATATATCATCAAAGACGGCATTGATATCTGTTCTGGAGCCGGCTGCAAGATTTATCGTCGACAGTTTCCTTGGGCCGTCTGCTGGAAGTCTCCGCATCCTGCCTCTCCTGGGAACACTTGTCGCGGCGACGCAGGGCTCAGACTCAACCATCTATGCTCATCGATCCAAGGTCTTCCGTGACCAAGCCATAGCCGTCCTGAAGTTTGCGACCAACCTTGTCAGTGTGACAAACTATTCTGGCCGGTCATCTAGTACGCTGGAGCACCAACTGTTCAAAATAACGCCCTTCGTTGTTCGTCTTTGCGCCCGAGATGATGCCTTCAAGGGACCTGCTATTGGACTCCTAGAGTCTTTAGTGATCAGTGTGGGAAAGACAGTCGGAGAGCCTCTGTCTTTGCTTGGTAGCCTCGGTCCCCAGACGGCTCGCTCGTTCCTCCAGTTCGTGAGCAATCTAGACAGACCATTCAACCAGGCCCAGCAATCCAACATCATCTGGAGATTCTTTTCCATCATCATTCGCAACAGGCAGCAGTGGGTAGCCAATTGCCTCCTAACCGGTCACGGGCCCCAAGAGGCAAAAGAAACCAATACCAAGTTGACGGAGACTACGTCGAGTTCTATTCTCAGCACGGCGCTGACCAGGCTTGCATCCTTGCCAGAGCTCGACCAGTCAGAGGCCCTGTCTATCCTGGACTTTATCACTTCAGCGCAGAACTACTGGCCTTGGACCATATTTGCTCTGCAGAAAAACACGAGCTTCCTCGCGGAACTCAGGAGTTACATCCGTAACCTCCAGTCACCGTCGAAGAACGAGAAGGACGTTGTAAAGGCCTGTAATGAGGCTCGGACTGCAGCATACATTGCTGAGATTTTTGCCATGCAGCTGTTCCACCTCCGTCAATTAGGCCAGGCTAACACCCTCGCCAAGGAGCTCACCCAAGACCTGGACTACTATTTACGAGATGGCGTCAAAGTTCCTGGCTACAACACGAACTTCCACGTAAATTTCTCTCGAAACTTCAACCGGCAGTATCCTCATTGTTCCGTTGACAATTTCAAGCGAACAATGTTGGAGCCCAAGCCATTAGGTGCCGAGTTTTACTACGCTATCGGTTCTGCGGACAAGATGCTCAGCTTTGAACCGAGCTGGAAGGGACCACGGAACACGGGCTTCAGATTTGAGATGGAAATGGCTAACAAAAACATGTCTCTAGTCGAAGCTCAAGTGGTACGTTCTGCTCTCATTCTCTCATGTTGAACCTGAAACTGACCTCACTCACCATTAGGCACTTTACCATGCGTGGGAATCCCTCTTACTTGAACTTAGCACTTGCCTGCCAAACAATGACACTTTGAAGAAACAGTCTCTTCAGGTTGCTCGGCAGTGCTTAGAAGCGAACCAGGAGAGTGAGGCTCAAGGCCAAGTCCAAGTCCTTGAGCGTCTCGCTGAGTCGCGGGTGAATCTAGCATTGATGTTGGCGCAGAGAGTTGTGCAAAATGCGCCGTCTGCCGGCGACGTCACCCAGCTCTTGAACACTCTGTGGCAAACATTGAGCAATTACCAGAATCCTTACACGAAGCAAAAGGTTGCGATCTACCGCAGTCTACTCAGATTACTCTATGTCACGTTACGAGCCTTGGTGAGCTCTGGTGGACAGACCGACCTCAATGCATCTGTGCGTGACAGTCAGGGAAACAGTATATCGCCAATTTCTGTTTCCCAATCGGTCCTGGGTATTCTAGACGTGGTCGTCGCGAAAGGGTTCCGGACAGTGGTGACGCTCATCCACGACTCGGATACTGAGGTGTTTACTGGTGATCTCGTGATCATCAACGGCATCCTCCAAGCGTGCTTGTGTGTCCCTGGAATGGAACAGAGTCAGACGCAGATCCTCAACATTATGGCCGCGCATGACGCCACGCAGGCTGCAGTCTCACTTTACTCGTGGGCCGACAAACTGGCTGATCAAGGAGACCCCGTCTACGGTGAACTGGCACTGCTCTTCCTTCTCGAGCTGTCAGCGTTACCTTCCATCGCTGAGCAGCTAGCCTGTGACGGGCTGCTCGATCACATCACGTCGGCGAGTCTGGCTACTCATCTCCGTCGGCCCAACGTATCACCCTTTGCCGACTCTGTTGGCCTGCAACGATGCTACAGCATCTGGGCCAAGGGAATCGTGCCCATCCTTCTGAACATGCTGTCTGCTCTTGGCCCTACCATTGCCCGAGAAGTGGCGTATGTGCTCAACCAATTCCCCAATCTGATGCAATCTAGCACCGAACGGTTTGATACGCCAAGCGATGACCGGGGGCGCGATCACCGTCCGACGGCGATTGCCTCGTTGTCGGTCTCGGAGATCCACTGCATGGCACTCATGACGCAAGTACTCAACGTTCTGCGCACTAATAATGTTAGTGAAGTGCCTGCTGTTGCGTGGGATTCTTCCTCTCTGCTGGAGAACGTCGATTGGTGGATCGACCACCGCAAGGTGCTGAGAGACAGCTTGTACGCTATGGGCCCAAGAGAGGTGGAATTGAAGATGATGCCGGCATCCGACGCGGAGAAGAAGAGAGGATCGGAGAACCGACTTGAAGCTAAGATTGTGGAGCAGTTGGAAGTGGTCCGGCTTGTGCTCAGCGAGGGCCTAGAGTAGGACCCACCGGCCCGGAAGAGACGCAAGATAGGAACATAAGGAAGTAATCGGGTCTGGCTCTCGGCCAGAGTGACGTGGAGAGATACGCGGAGCTAAGCGAGCGAGAGAGACAGAGACAGACGGAGAGAGAGCATTGCCGCCACGGCGTATGGGCGTTTTCCACTGGGTTTGCTGAAAATTCACGAGACTACCTCGTAGCATTCTATCTATCACAACCTGTAGATAGTTGGCGGTAGGAGGTGCATGTTTACTTGTAGATTACGATCAAGCGTTGATACCAAAGTTAAGTTGTGAAAAAACACCACATGACACTGAAAGAGAGAGAGAGAGGTCTTGATGATGACGGCGCAGATCTTGCTTGTTTGCGCTATTGAAAGAGTAACTACGAGCCTATGATGACCTAGTGCCAGGTCTTGCCCATCCTATTCAAGCTGAAATCATATGAGCTTCATGGGAGGCGATGTTTGCGAGGACGGGTTCATCTGAGGTCTTCTGACACGTGAAGGGAGAGGTGAAGATGAGATTCGCTGAGCGGTTCAAGTCCACTGTGTCTGCCCCCCTCGACTAAACCCGATTCCACGGATTAGACCCCTTAGAGGTTAGTGAAGAAACACACTAGAAGGGATGACTACCTAGCTAACAACAGCTTGCTCTGGGCGAGGCACGGGCACGCCGAGTCTCTTCGGTTACAGCACATGATCACGGGATTTTAATTCCTAGAGAGCAGAGCAGCTGTTGCTAGGCAAATTAGCCGGTGTTGGTTGGTAGAGGGACTCGTATGGGATGGGCGTCGCCGTAAGCTGGAGAGAAGAGGGGGATGTAAAAGGGATGATGCCCATGATTGCAGTACCTGCGCTAGGACGAGCATGGCGTAGTGCACACTCATAGCACGCCCATCCATTGGCGGCCGAAGCAGAGGGCCTAGCCTGTCTGGGGATGGTGGCAGCAGAACCGAAACCGAGGTTACACCGTTAGGTACGAATGTATGGACGCTGTACGTCATGAGCAGTGAGCCGTAGCTGCCTGCACTAACCGGTTCAAAGTCGCCTCCTTCCAGCAGCTAATGTCGGTGCAAATAGTTACATTGTGTAGGGCACTATTAGGTACCAGGTGCGATGGGGGATGGAGGTTTACTCGTAAAGGGGCAACAGCAGATCTACGTTCTGCAACCAACGGAGTAAAGAAGCAGGTCAGCAAGTCGATATCCAAGCATGAATGGGCTGTTTGCGTTGCTGATCCTTGGCTACGGGTGATTTGTGTGCCCCTCCTTGCACTCGTCTCCCTTACACGACCGACCCTACTGTTACGGAATATATATAGCGATTTGGAATGACAGAAACGTTTAACAAATCACTGTCGAAAAGTACAATACATGCCGCCTTACGCCTCATGCGAGTTTCCGTACGTGATGAACCGATGCGGCGCAGTTGAAGTACCTCACTTGGGACGTGAAAGTACTCCGTATATAAATAGACGCCGGTACACGTTACATTATTCGATCTGAATCGAGATAGGGGTAAAGAAAGTGACGACGCCTCTTCGACGCACGGAGTACGGAGTGATCGCGATACTGACAGCGGTACGGAATGCTACTCCGTACAACATGGGACAATTACCAATTACCGTTTCCCATCCCCTGAAATCTGGAAAAGAATCAAGCCGTTTCTTCTCTCTGGTTTCCGCATCCCGTAAGGGCTCCGGGGATTTGTGCCAGTGGGCAAGTAATCTGGGCTTGTACCGGTCTAGTCCTCTCTGGGTATCATTCCTTCCGCCGTGAGTCTGGAACGGACAGTGTATCGCGCACGATGCCCTGTAATGTGCAGTCGCGGTGGAGTGCACAACTGCCTAGAACATCGTGAATGCCTTCTATAATTTAGCGGAAAGAGTGCCGAATCCACTTAGGCAGGTACGGCCCAGGCACTATGCAAGCTCCATTTGTGCCCTCACGAACTCCTGACACAACCTCCCGTCTTCACGAAGCTCTCCATACGGAGTATATCATGGGACGAGCAGCCTCAATACGATGATGGACTACAGAAACGACTATCGTACTGATCACACCGGTACATCGTGAGGTGTCTGTCGTCCTACGCTACCGATTCACCAGTAATGTGCCGACCCATTGAATATGTAAGCCTTTATGCATGCGAGTATGATCTCGCCCTGACCAGTCATCTGCAATGCCACTATCGCGGGTCTTAGTACCGGCGGCTACTGCTGCTGCTACGGCTACCGCTACAGTACGGGACTGTGCTCGTACGCAGAGCTCGTAGCTCGGTAGCTCGTACTTACGCAGGTACTTATACACTAGCCAGGTACGCTACCCTCGACGATCAGCATGTCGTTTGTCCCAGACGCTGCTGCTCGACCTTCACGCCGTGTGCACTAGTCATCGCGAGGTGGGGGTGAGAGCACCAGAGGCCCAGAGGAGTCGAGGACCCTTATTAGATTACGGATCTATTTTAAATGAGCATAACGTAAGTCCGGAACAGATGCAGACACAATAATAGCCGCCAATATATTATCCACGTACAAGCTCGTGGCCGACCCCCCTCTTGTCCTCTGTTTATTGAATTCGGACGAAGAGCGAGAGGCATCATAAAATCGTTACTCTATAGTCCGTGAGCACCTCTTGCCTTTCTGACCACTCAGCAGTGAATAGACCGTGCCGCACTGATGAGGCTTGCCCGTTTTACCTTTTCCGATTTCACCTTGAGTCCGGCACGCTATACGCGTATGACACTCGAGAGCTTGTGACCTCACTGTCTACGATACCTTGGGCACGTCTCGAGAAAAGCATCGCGAAAATGGAGGGATCTGGAGCTCAGAGTCATGAGGGCGGCGCTGCTCAGCGTCCTATGCCTGCTCCGAAGCCGCAGAGATTCCATTCAGCCCCCGTTACGAGTAATAAACCAAAGTCGCAAGACCGCGCGGCGCCCAAAGAAACCAATGCCTCACAAGGACGCCAAACCGACACAAAGGCCCCAGAAGGTAAAGCAGCTGCCATCCAGTTATCTGCGTGTGATGTACGATCGACTAACTGAGTTTCATAGGCGCCTCGTCAAATACGAGTTTGGCGGATCTAGTTCTGGTAGACACTCACAATCGACTACAGAAATTAGAAGCTATGCTATCAGCCCAGGCGCAGAGCTCAAAGCCAGCAGCCAAGGAGGAGGTGGAGGAGTCTGAGCCGACAGAGATCATCGACCCGCCGGAGACCTCGATGCTGCGAACCGAAGCGCTTGTTCGAGAATGTGACTGGGAGCAATTCAAAAACCGTTATGCTGAAGACAAAGCGCTGTACGCTGTCGAGGTCTTACTCTCTCGCGACGACTTAATAGAGCAGATCGAGGCCGAACAGCTAAAACGACTAAAACCAGAGGAAAGAAAACCATTTGAAAAGCAGGCTCGACGGAAATCGCGACAGGTACGAGGCCGAAAGAGATCAGAGAATGCGGCAATAGAACGAGTCCGCGTCAACTCCGCCATCGTTCTCGGATATCTCAGCAAGGTTACCGGCGAGGGCCCTTGGGTTGATAAACCGCACACCTTTCTCGCCCCATTCAACCTCTTCTTCCACTTTCACGAACAAATGGAGAAAGAGCTGCAGATTCTGACGGAATTGTACGGCGATAATGATGCCGAACCCAGTGCAGCGTCTGGTGATGATTCTTTCGCTTTTCTTGACAACGAAGAGCTACAGGAGATGATGAGAAGCCGCAAAGCTTACGAGGACATGAAGTGTTTCGTCGACTTCGTCAACACCCGACTGATTCCTCGACGCAACATGTTCGCCGATGTGGACTGTATTCGTCCTCCTAAAGTGAGCTACCGCGACTTGGCAGCGCTATTCCGCCCAGGTGATTTGGTCGTTGAACCTGGCATGCCTCAACCCGAGAACAAGGCCGTAAACAGACAAAGTGCAGTGCCTCAAGCTAATGAGCCGAAACTCTGGAGAGTCTGCTACGTTTCTGAGGATATGCCTGCCTGGACTGTTCATAATTTGGATACGCCTGGTGGTGAGCTCCGAGGTCAAGTGGATACTGGGGATGAGGCGACTCATTTGCGACTTTACTACCTCGACTTTGACGGAGCCCGTTTCTCTCCCGTTAAAGGGGATATTTCTATTGGTGCTTATGAAGGCGAAAAGGATATCACGAAACTACCAGCATACCCCCTGCGATTTCACAAAGACTACGAGCGGTTCCTCAAGACTCTCCAGGAGAGGGGCGAACGGTATAAGGAAATAGTTTCCTCCGGAAATCCTACAATGTCTTACCAGGGCTGGACCTTAACGAAGGACCCCACAGGTCGAGAGATTGTCACAAAGCCAGGGCAGACCGCTTCATGGCCGGAATTTATTGAGAGCGATATTATTGTCGACTTTAACGAGGCGTTCCAGGTGTGCCCGTCATGGAAGCCAACTTTCCAACAATTCCCAGAAGCCGAGCAGTCTCTCTATTCAGAAGCCGTTCTCGACGAGTTCCGGATAATCGACTGGTCCGACACCGATCGCTCAAGAGCGTTGGCTAGCCGAGAAGAGATCGTCGTCGAATTCGATGGCGTGAGGGAATTGGAATGGGAGAACTTCATAGAGACTGACCCTTTTATCAGCCATGCTGAAGAGGACATGCTCGATGAGTCAACTCAGAACTTAAACCCCGATGACCTCGCCCTCCTCCCTTCGCGGCTATTCGTGTATGCGCTGCGAAACCGGGCCTTTGTAAATGTGGATATCAAGTACATGAAGCCCGTCGCGGACACCCTGAATCCTTTGGATAGCTTACGACTCCCGGAGAAGTACAAGGTCATGATCCAGTCGGCCGTGGCGGGTCATCTGGAGAAGAAGAAACTGCGGCAACAAGCTACACTTCTGAACAGCGATTTCCCTGAGCAGGACGTTATTTACGGCAAAGGCAAAGGACTAGCAATCTTGCTTCATGGTCCTCCCGGTGTCGGAAAGACGGCCACAGCTGAGGCGATTGCCCATTTCTACAAGAAGCCACTGTTCCACATCACGTCTAGTGATCTTGGTCACGACCCGTGGGATGTAGAGACGAAGTTGACGGAGATTTTCCGCTTGGCCAGCCTGTGGAACTGCATCTTGTTGTTGGATGAAGCGGAGACGCTGATTTCTCAGAGAGAGAAGAAGGACAGCAACCTCCAGAAGAGCTCGCTTGTCTCCGGTAAGAAATTGATTGTTCACTCTCATAGGAGGGTATGTAAAACTAACAAATGTTGCTACAGTCTTTCTCCGTACTCTTGAGTACTTCTCCGGCATCCTGTTCCTCACAACGAACCGACCCGATGTCATGGATGATGCTGTTAAGTCGCGTGTGCAGGTTAGCCTGCAGTATCCGCGCCTCGGACTTATCGAGACTTTGGCTATCTTCCAGACGAACATCGACCGTCTGATCGACATCGAGTTCGAAAGATCCAAGATCACGGGTGAGGCCGGATTGGAGGTTAAGTCAGATGGTATTCTGGCTTTTGCGGCGGCTCACTACCACCGCCACGAGGGCAACCCTGTGTCTCCTCCCTGGAACGGACGTCAGATCCGCAACGCCTTCCAGATTGCCCCTTCGATCGCACGATATGGACAGTCGGGTGAGCAGGATTCTTGCATTGGACCTGAGCACTTCGAGAAGGTCGAAGAATCTGCTCACGAGACCGTGGAGGCGGGCCGACAGACGCCGGCAAGCGACCGCAGCCATATCTCTCAGAGCCCGGGACCGCAACCCAGTCCCAACCGACAGTCGGCGTTCCAGCGCCGGACCATCCGCACCAGCACTCGTTTCTCGGGCGAGGTTATGCGAAACCACACTGGCGAGTTCCACCTACGACAGCCTTCGACTTCGATTCTGAGCTCGGGACCTCTGTACCTGCCTTCGACTCAACATCATCACGAGGAGAGGCATGCCACTTCCCCATCTCATCTCCGTGAGCCTACTCCCCCTTTGACTCCTGCGACAGAGGAATCAAAGACCGAGCCTACTATCCCTGAGGACTCTGTTCCCGAGATCTCTTCTCCTCAGTCTGCTACCACTGAGACTGCTACCCCTGAGACCGCTGCTGCTGAAGCCGCTGCTCCCGAGGTTGCCACTACTGAGGCTGTTGCGTCTCAGTAGATGTTGCCGCGCAACAATAATTACTACTAGTACATGATCATGACTGCATGTATGTCTGGCTACGACGGATGGGGGCGTCTATTACGTTTTATATAATTATTACATACCTACCTATGAGGTGGTAGGTATGTTTTGTACACACACATATAGATACCAGGAGGTTTCGCACATCACACGATAAGATGTCTGTTTGTAGCATAGAAGTTAGTTTAACCATGCGAAATCTGAAGCCGATGAGAAGAACTTGCGGTCCTCTGTGCACATCCCCGTGAACTTATGATAGTCGCCATAGATATGGCATTCCCAACGCAGGCTTTGGTGAAGTAGAGATTCGGTAAAATTGTCTACCAAGGACGCCCGCAGTTCATGATTGATAAGGTTGAGCAAACCCATCCGCCGTCTGTCCGCCCGTCTATTGTACACGCATACAAATATATGCACGCATTCAAACACAATCAAGTGAGGAAGAGAAGAAGTTCTCCTGTTTCGTCTTGCCTCTCCTGATTTCTCGCCTTCTTCTCCCTTCTCTCCTCGGTTTGCGACACGTGAACCATTCGCAAATCGTCTGCTCCTCTGGTCAGTCAACTGACTCTCCTCTTCACCCTCCCCAAAAACGAGCACTTTGAAATCGCCGCCAAAAAATAAATCACTGAAAACCGCCGGAAAACCGACCCAATCGAATGGAGTGCCGTGAAAATCAGTTGAATAAAGAATCGCATTCAGGGGAGAAAAAGGTGACCATAGCAATAGCAGCAAAAAAAACAGGGAACCACGACCCCTTTGCCAGCGCAATGAAATTTCGTAATGATGTATGTTATGAACTCTTTTCTTCCTCCTCCGGTTCTGATCGAGAGGATAGTCTCAGTTATTAGCCATTTTCCCCCGTATTTTACATCCCATCACGCGTTCGTTCCAATTGTCAAGCAATCCAGTCCCTTTCCATCGTCGACCGAGTCCAGCATTTTCGTCGAGAGACTGTATTTTCGTCGAGAGAGGGAAATGACTGTACTTCCATCGAGAGAGGGAAATGACTGGTACGGAAAGATGGAAAGACAAACTACCGTCTGCCCTGCTGCTGCGCGGCCTGCTGACCCATCTGGGCGTTGTGTTCATGGAAGCGCTCGCTCAGGCGCTGGGAGAGGGCCATGTGTTTCTGGACGCAGCGCGTGACGCAGCCGGACTCGCGGGAGGAGAGGGACTTGGAGGTGAAGTCGTCGATGCAGGAGACGAAGCAGTGGTCGACGAGGTTGGAGAAGAGCTGTTGTTTTGTTAGTTTGCTGTGCTTCGGGTTGGTGATTGGTAGATTGCGATAGCGGATGGAAGATATGAATGGGTATAGAATGTATCGATGAGTGAAGGTAGACGTACACCGAGGAACTCCTTGACCTGGCGCTTCTGCATGCGCTGCTCGAGCTCGCGCATCTCGGATTGTGAGAGTCTGTGAATGCGTCAGTTCCTGTATCCTTCCTCACATGCGCGTGGCTCTCTTTCTGCGTCCGGCTGCGACTCACTGGTCCATGATGGCTAGTTGTGATTGATCGTGGACGTGATAGGTTCTGGTGGTTTGTTGTTTGTTGTTGACGTCTGCGACGGAGAATCAATCGACTTAGTAACGGTCTTGGTTCTTGGTCGTATTCAATACCCAGAGCTATGTAGATAGAAGAGTTACCCGTATCTCTCACTCTCTCTCTCTCGCGGTGACGAAGATCGGACCTAATCGATAAGCTCCGTCCTCTGCGATTAGATGGAAAACAAATCTGATTGGATAGAAGCCGCGACCCGCGACTAACCGACCAACGAGAGCTCGTCCCGCGCTAATGCAAGCCCCCCGATCTCCCCGCGCTTCCCGTGCTAATCTTATCGATACCAATTTTTCGAATCGCGGGAATCTCTCGACCGTTCCCAAGATTCTCTCTACGAACTTCTCTCTCTTCGCAAAAAAGAAGCCCGGTAACCGATTGGGGAACTTTCGCATTTCCTCTCCCAATTTACCAGCGACCATCTTCTCCGAAAACAGAAGATCAACAATATAGACTATACACACCGAAGCGACTTCGTTCACTACGAAGACAATTACAACCAGACGAATAAGAAGAGTAATCGCAAATCGCAAAAATGCCCAAGTCGAAACGCTCCAGAGAGGTGCACGCCTCCTCCGTCACCAAGAAGACGCGCGAGCACAAGGAGCGCCTCTTCGACAATGTCCGCGACTGCATCCCGCAGTACCAGCACTGCTTCGTCCTCACCGTCGACAACATGCGCAACACCTACCTCAAGGACGTGCGCCAGGAGCTGTCTGATAGCCGGTATGTCCTCCCCTTTTCTACGCAATCAAGTCTACATACTCTACCATAAGACAATTCATACTAATTGACGACACAGCCTATTCTTCGGCAAAACCAAACTCATGGCCCGCGCCCTCGGCATGACCCCAGAAGACAGCCAAGCCGACAACATCCACCTCCTCACCCCCTACCTCAAGGGCTCCGTCGGCCTCCTCTTCACAAACCGCGCCCCCGACTCCCTCCTCACCTACTTCTCCACCCTCAGCCAAGTCGACTTCGCGCGCGCCGGCGTGCCCGCTCCCCGCGAATTCGTCATCCCCCGCGGCATCGTCATGTCGACGGCGGGCGAGGTGCCCGCCGAATACGACGTGCCGATGGGCCACACGGTGGAGCCGGAGCTGCGCCGTCTCGGCGTGCCGACGCGCATGGTGAAAGGAAAGATCGTGCTGGAGGAGGCGCCCGAGGGCGCGAGCGAGGAGGAGAAGAGGGGGTATGTGGTGTGTCGGGCGGGCGAGACGTTGGACTCGCGGCAGACGAGGCTGCTGAAGCTGTTTAGTGTGTGTATGTCGGAGTTCCGGGTCCATGTGCTTGCGTACTGGAGTGCGGCCAAGGGCGAGGTTACGAAGGTGACGCTGAACCCCGGTGCGGAGATGGAGGAGGATGAGGATGATGAGTGAAATGCTTAATTCTGTTCTCTCTCCGGTAATTGTGTTGTTGTGTTTGTTGCGTGTCTGGGTCTTTTTTTTTTTCTTTTTTAACGATGGTTGGTCACATTTGTATCATATGGCGATACCACTGGTTTGCTGGCGTTGAGTGGTCGGGTGTGGTAAAGAAAAGTACAAAAATGAAATGATAAAGGACATCACCACCATCTCATCAAGACCGCATTCGATATAGGGGTTTCGTGAACGACGGAATGAACCAGTTCGTAGTCAGGGGCCTGACCTCAATTGGGTTCGTTTAAGGGGTGATAGATGGACCACAGTCAGGATCATGAACACAACTCACCAGCATGCACAACACTCAAATCCCATCGATCAGCGAACGAATAACGCGCATTGCCTAGGTAAATAACGAATACAACAATAAAAAACTCAGAAGCATCGATAATAATAGCCTTGCCCGGGAGACAATAGTCGAAATCAATCTCCTCTCTCGGTCAGTAGGTCCGAACACGCCCGCCCTTCCCTACCTGACCTTACCTCTTTTTCTTCTTTTTCATCCAGCTTCGAATTTTGTATTTCTGGCCATTTCTCGCAAACGATGGCAACGGTGTAGCGTTGGTATGGTACATGAAGATCTGTAATTACCTTTCCCTGAGCCGAAGAGGGGGGAAGATCATAAGCTCGGTGGCTTGTGATCCTTAGGAACTACGGCTGGAACTTTTGCGGCCATTTCTCTGACGTGTGAACTTGTCCTTGTACTCGTGTGAAGTTTCGCGATTGTAGTCGACTTTGAGCAAGCAAGCTTTATTCCCGGAGGAGGTCAAGCTTCTTTACCTTGGTGTGTTTGTGGGTGATAATACTCATATATGAAGGAATAGACCAAGCGGTGGTTTGTTTGGCCTTATCAGTTGGGGCTACTCGTTGATTGTGTGTTTGTGTGTTTCTCTTCTTTTTCATTCTTCTTTCGAGATCTTACCCTTGCTTACCCTTGGTGAACAACAGCAGGGAGAAGAGTGAACAGTCGAAGGTAGCAGTGGCAGTAGCAGTTGTAAGAACAAGAAGACAGCACATACCCACCAAGACAGCGACGAAGTTGTCTCGATAAGACGGGCCACCTAGTAGCGCCGGAGCTTTCTGGCATCGGGTTCATAGCCTCCCTCGAAGCCACGCTTCCGGCTCTCGTCATCGCGGAAACGTTCTTGGTCGCGGTACTCGCGGCGGTCGCGCACTGGCTCGAAGTTGGCACCCGTGCGGCGATCTCGGTCGTATCTCGATGGGGCTCCGCCAGATCTGTCATCAAATGAGCGTGTTCCGCGTGCGGGATACCCACCACCGTGTCGGTCACGGTCACGATCGCGATCACGATCACGGTCACGATCACGGTCGCCCCCGAAGCGGCTGTCTGATCCCGGTCCAGCCGGCGCGTTAGGAGGAGCGTAGCCATTCTGCTGACCGAAGCCGCGATCACGGCCGCCGCCGCCGCCGCCAAACCCACCAGCACCACCAGCACCGCCACCGGGGCCTCGGAATCCTCGGTCGGAACCACGAAATCCTCCGCGACCGCGACCTCCCTGGAACCCGCCGCGGAATCCATCGCGTCCGCCGAATCCTCCACCGAAGCCGCCAGGGCCCGAGGGTCGCGGAGGTGCAGCCTTAGTGTACCCACGCCCTCCCAAGCCACCACCAAGTCGACGAGGCTTCCAGCCCTTAACTGTCCGTCCTCGCTCGACATCTACCTTGATCCTACGTTCTTTAATGCGAATACCATCGCAGCCTTCTAAAGCAGCTAGTCACACGTGCGTAGCGACGCACATTGGTTAGTCAAGAACCCAACAAAACAGAATCATACCTTGGCGTCTAAGCGCAAGAAGGGGGGAAGAAAGCAAGGGGAAGAGAAATGGCAAGCATGAGGGCCAGATCTCGAGTGAGGGACACGTGTGTGTGGCGATGCAAGAGAAAATCCGGCCGACGGATGAAGGCGGTCTGGAAGGGATGTGGTGGCTGTATTACCTCTCATGTCTTTCTCACGCTCAAACACAACGAAAGCATAGCCGCGATGGGGCTTCTTCTTCTTGTTGGGTCGCTCGTGCGCATGCGTGTCGGTGATGATGCGGATCTGGCGCGAGGTCAGTAACTTGATGCTTTCGAATGTGAGTACACATGAAACATACACGCTCAATGGGTCCAAAGCGACTGAACTCCTTCTCGAGGTCACCCTCGTTGGCGTCATAGCTGAGGCGCGCAACAATCAGAGTCTTGAAGGGGTCGCCGCGAATATTAGCATCTTCGTTGGGTTGGTCTATAAGAGACAAGCGTCAGTGAACGTCACGATTCATACACCATCACAGAGAACCTACAAGACTTCGGGCCCTCAGCCATCAACTTCTCCTGCTTGGCCTTCTTCTCCAACTTCTTGCGATCGCGGGCCTGAAGCCAACTCTCGGTGGGGACGTAGCCATCGTTCTTGTTATTCTTGGCAACTTCGAGGTACGTCGAGAGGCCGGCAATAGGGGCCGTCTTCCGTTGTTCGGGGGCATGGTCCGGCGCCGGGAGCCATCGCAAGGGTGGCCGCGGGGCGAAGAGCGCGAGGAGATTCGGCGGGAGTTTATCCGTCATCCTAGCTTCCTCTCTCTAACGGTGGGCGACCACACGATCAAGCGTCTCTAGAGTTCTGGGAGGAGGGGAACAAATGATGTTATTATCAGCATGAGCTGAGATACCGTACACTGTGGGTCTGGATAATGATGGAAATGAGGCGATGGAGCCGAGGTGGATGGTCGGTGCTTGATGGGGAGAGCGGGAATTGAGGTCAGGCGTGCGTGTCGCGTTTTCAGACCTTCGTCGAGAAAGGTTGGATTTCTCGCTGGGATCAATTCAGGTACGTACTCGGGTGGTACGTCGGTCGTGGACGCCGCAGCCTGTGGGCTCAACCGCGGATTAGGTAATTAATCAGCCAACTTGATATACCCCGACAGTTTCATATTTCCGTCCCTCGATATAAAGATCTAGCGCGCGATAACGATCGAGCGGCTGCTACGATCCACGGCAAGCCATTTGCACTGTATGAGGTACTGAATGGTAGCGTGCATTCTTCGCTGAGTGGAAGCTCCCTTCAATTTTCGCGATTCGACAGCAACATCACAGACTCCAACCATGACGGTAATAGCGTTGGAGAAGGCCTCCTTCGGCCGGGTACGTTGAATCGCCGTCCTCGCAAGCATTGGCGTTGCGATCGTGATTGGGGGGGATGGGCTAACATACGATGCGATATAGAACGGCCTCGGTGCCTTCATCCTGCAGTGCAAGAAGATGGACATTCACTACTGCAACCAGTCCGGAAGCTCGCGCGGCATGAAGTGAGAATGCCTGTATTCAAACTATGTATGAGCAGACAGGGCTGACAAGGATGACACCCGCAGCGCATTCATCAAGTCGCACCTCGCCAAGTTCGCAAAGGCCAACCCCCAGATCGAGTTCGCCGTCTCCCCGCGACCGAAGAAGCACCCCGTCATGATCGGCCACTACATCAACGGCAAGCAGAAGGCCATCTGCGTCCGCAATCTCGACTGTCTGCAGATCCTGAAGAAGGCCGAGATTCTCCGCGACGCCAGCGGCGAGAAGGTCAGGAGAGTCAACAAGGCTGTCTCGAGTATCAACCAATCCGTGCGTGGTGTCTGGTCTCCGTACCACGGCACTGGCATGCCCGTATAAGCATAGCCATTCACGAAGACGACTTCAGAGGAGAGGAGACGAAAAACGGTTGCTTTGGATGCCGTCACGCATCCCAGCGGGATCTTCGAATGTACAATATAGAAAGGTTCTGGCGCATTTTTATATATACCACGTTATATCATCACGAGCTTCATGGGGGTCAATCATTGTTACGAAAGAAAAAAAAAGTTGTTCATAATTCATTCCATAATCTATTTTCAAACGATCATGCTATAAGTACGCCTCATCACGCCCCCTGATGTCGAGGGGGGAGAGACGACAGGATGATGATGCCTGGACTGTAGCCCATTGCTACAACAGGAGTTTTTGGGGAACCGATATACCAGTTGTTTTACCCCCTTGTTCGACGTTTGCTTCTAGAAAGAAATCCATTTTTCTTTTCGTTTTCTTTACAACTTGCAGTTGATGATGTCGACGACTAGAGGTGATGAGTAAATCAGCACGAGCAACCTCGAAAGGGGCTATTTAAGACACAATATCGGAAAATACTCACAAGCAGGCTTCAAGCTGGCACCGCCAACCAAGAAACCGTCAATGTCCGGCTGCTTGCTGAGGTCCTTGCAGTTCTTCTCGCTGACACTGCCACCGTACAAGATGCGGGTCTCGTCAGCAACAACCTGGCTGACGTTCTTAGCAAGCCACTCGCGGATGGAGGCGTGGACCTCCTGAGCCTGCTCAGTGGTGGCGACCTTGCCGGTACCGATGGCCCAGATGGGCTCGTAGGCAATGACGATCTTGCTCCAGTCGGAGATCTTGGCCTTGAGGGCGGCGAGCTGGCCGGCAATGACCTCGAGGGTCTGGCCGGCCTCGCGCTGCTCGAGACTCTCGCCGCAGCACCAGATGACGCTGATGCCGTTCTCGGTGGCGTGCTTGGTCTTGGAGGCGACGACCTCGTCGCTCTCGCCGAGGATGGTGCGGCGCTCGGAGTGGCCCAGGATGGTCCAGGTGATGCCGCTGTCCTGCAGGTGCTGGACGGAGATCTCACCGGTGTAGGCACCGTTGTTCTTGTCGAAGACGTTCTGGGCAGCAACGCCGATCTCCTTCTTGGCGCGCTGGCGGACGGGGAGGAGGTAGAGGGAGGGAGGGGAGATGACGGTCTCTGAATTGGCTGGTCAGATCACATGTCCGGCGCAAATCAGTAGTAGAGGGGGGTTCGTGAGGACGACTTACCGACGTTGGGGTCGAGCTGGGCGTTGTTGAGGTTGTCGACAATCTCGTTGATGGACGAGATGGTGCCGTTCCTGAAATCATGGCAATTAGCCCAATTGCGCTTACAGAAGGTGAGAAGAAGGGCATCGTTACATCTTGAAGTTACCACCGACGAAGAACTTGCGCGCCATTTTGACTGATGGGTTGAGCTACCGGTTGGGACTGTTGAGTGAAGAGCTCGTGTTAGTGACAAGAACGTTATGATCGTACAATTATTGATATGAGAGACCGGAAACCAAGGGAGAGCGGGAGTTCTGCGTACAGAATAGGTTTGTAGGAGGTATGTGATGATCTCAAGATTCAAGTGAAGTCAGCTCCAAGGATGAAAAGAAGAGAGATGTCGGCCTGGAACCGGATGACGTTCAAAAGGGTCCGCAGAAAATAGCATCCATTAGCAGCGGGGTTCCGCTGTCCGCTCGACTCGACCCCGCCATTGAAAAAAAGAGACCCGACCGGTCGCGCAACGCCTTAGCTAAACCGGTCGACTTACTACAAATTACGTCTTCGTTCACCATTGTTCTCTCTTTTGTTTTCTCCACGAGCAGGAGTTGACAGTATCTTATTACTGTAAATCGTGATTTACTTAGTAATTCACGTTAAACTCCTTATCACTTCGAAGAGTGTGTATAAAACCATCGCGTCGATAGCAGCACCAACGAACAACCCAACTCATAGCCCCTTATTCATACACTCACTCACTCACTCTTTCAATTTACGACTTACAACAAACACGAGTTAAGCTCACAGCGGCTTCAAAGACGGAGCTTCTCCCGTGCTTTTTTCTGCCGAATGATCTGCATGCCGGCTCGTGTACGACTGCATACGGAATACGGGATAGTAAGCCGTGATACGATCCGAGTACGACCCACACATCGCGGTTGAACCCTTCTCATTGCGATGAATTCTCAGGGTCGTCTTTCGATTTGCATATGACAGAAAGGTGTGTCGAAAGTGTAGTGTTCCAGATGGAATATTCAGAATCACATTCACAGCCGAATGATGAGAGGTCTGCCTGAGTGGACACATTCAAAGCTCACCGTAAGGGGAATGCAGATGCCTTATTTCCTGCCGTAATCCGTAACGTGCCGGATTGAATTCAGGTAGGTAAATAGAATCTGGTTCGAAATCAGTAACAACTCTTAACGAAACTGAGGCAGTACTGTAACGACGTGGCGTTTTTGCAACTCTCTCAACATGATTTGTACCAAAATCACGATATCCACGTATAGGGGCTAAACCGAGATCTTCAAATTCGCGAGTCTTCATCCTTTCAGCAACGAGATGGGATAGTTGCATTCTTGACATGGCAGATGTATCCGATCTTATCGTGTAGATCGCGATATTCGACCTACGCACCGTCAAAATATAGATCTCTTACTGCCTCAGGAAATAGAGTCAAACAACTCAAAGATATAAGGGGTCCCTGGACATCTTCTTGCAATGCGCAGTGAGTCGTATCGTCCAGGATGAGTCCTGTCTACTGCTTTGTTTGAGTAGTCGGAAGTTGATTTCTTCCTGACGAAGTACAGTCTGGTACGTTATCAGATGTGATAACAGCCTCTATCCAACGGGCGGAGCGGTTGCGAGCAGACAAGGAAACGAAATGGTCCCCAGGAATCGACGTTGAGATAGACGGCGAGTCGATATCCGAGAAAATCCGTCGCGTGTGCCGTCAGAGGTACTACCGATACCCGGAAGTGTCCATGTCGTCGAAACTAGATGGTAGGTATGGCTTGATACCATCAAACACCATAATGCCGACATGATGGCACACCCTTCGCCGGCTCAGTCATTGGCCGCCATAGTCCGTAGAATCTGACCATACATTCTCCAAGGAGTTTCTTGGAATTCATGTCTCCTTGTGGTATTCCGTAGAGGCTGCCACTCGATCGAGCATTCCGCATGGGCGAGGCTTTCAAGTAAACACCCAACCCGAACCTCTTACCTAATGACAAGACCTCATTGAGGGATTAATAGCTACCCGCGATGTTGCTGGCGCTGTGTGCTGTCAACGCTAGGTTTACGACGGCGCAACCCACTCAAGGCATCGAGTAGCAGATGGGTCGACACCCTAGCTAGGCTTAGGTGGTATCCGGACTCGATGCATGCCAGCTGAGTGGCCTCAGAGGGTAGCTCGGAAGTCAGCGGGAGGATGCCGAATACCAGACGGCATGTGAAGGCTGTTGACCATGTGGCTCCGCAAGAGGAAAGGATTAGTTGGGCATTACCATCGAGGTATAATCGAATTCGCGATCGATCACCTCGAGGATAGTCTGGCGTATGGCATCACGAGCAATTGTGAGTGATCATGCCGATTAGGTAGACAAAGCGTGTCTACCATCGTACGGTTACCCGAAGGCCACCAGTTGAGTGTTGAAACACTGAGCAACATGAAAAGAAAAATGAGCCATGTGGTCCTAAGAGAGGTTTAACACTGTTAGTTAGATCAAGTCGAATTGGCGACAATGCGGAATCCATCGGCGGGACAGTCTAGCAGCTAGGTGCCTACCTACCTCGAGCGACGTTGTGAGCAACCATAGGTGAGGATTTCACTCGTTGGGTACCAATACAGAGACTTAACCGCTTAGCCCCCTCCGGATTGCCCCCTAGGGCTGTGTCGTTGTGGGGAGAGTGAGGCGTGACGAATGATAGCAACGTGGAGTTACCCCATATCGGGCCGCACGCATCATGGCGAGTGAGTGGGCGTGGATCTGATACGACGAACGTCAGTTGGTCGGGGAACGGCGAATAGGCTAAACTTGTTGGCTGAATATGGCCGAGAAGGAGCACGGAATACCTAGATGGCATCGATGGGAGAGCCCACCATATCTCGCGTCGATGAACTCCGTCAACCCATACATGCTTCCTACTAACCCGGCTCTCTACAACAAACGCCATCAACCCGCTGCTGTGAGACCCTGCCGTAAACATGCAATCTATCGTACACTTCAATGTGACTTACGCTCACGGAACAAAGGAAATCAAGCAGAGTGGCTTGCAGTACATGAACCCTGACCGTTTAGACACCATTCATAAGTTCGTAGGCACCGTGAGAACATCATTCGTATCCAATTTGGTCCCAGTAAATCCGGCCTAACCTCGTTCGCACTATCCTTCCCTCCGTGACATTCGTAGGGACTCGTCTTCGAGCGCCGTTAAAGATAGATGTAGATATTGGACCTCCGGGGGTAAAGTATGCCCCATTATATATCAGGCTCGTGTCTGCTTCAGGTTTGAGGCGCTGGTTCACCTCCTTCCTCTCCTCCACCGCCGCCACCGGGAGCAGTCGCAACAACAGCATCCGAAGTATGGGAAACCTTGGAGTTGCCAGACGCCCGTCTTCGACTCCGGTGGCGGTGACGTTTGCGATGGATCCGAATTGACTTCCCATAGAAGTAGTAAAAGATGCCAACACAAATAACAAAGGCGCTGACCAATATACCCGCAACAATGCTCGTTGTAGTGTTGGGGTCGAGGGAACGTTTACTTAGTGATGGCGATGAGTTTGGAAGGGAAGGCGAAGCGGTGGTGAACAGAAGGACTGAGACAGTCCTGACAATCCAAGCGAGAAAGACCGTATAGTGCTGAGACTCTCCAGTACTTGATATCAAGCCGATGGGAGTGTGTGTAGCGACATGTGTGACGTTGAACGCTTGTTGTTGCTCAATCACGGGCCCATCACCTCGAGGACCCGGGGCAAGACTGCCGCGACTGTGGATGTACATCTAGGGCAAGTGTGTGGCTAGATTTCCTATGTGAATATTCGTCGGTTGTTATGGCGTATTATCCTTTGATTGGTGGGAGGGGATATATAAAGAAAATGTCTAGAAATGTGCATGTGGTATATGCATTAATGTCAATGGGTTGAGAAACGACGTTGATAGTAGTAGAGAAGGGGATTCCGGGAGCTAGGAAGGAAAAGTCGAGATACAAAAGCCGTCGAGATGTAGTCAGAGTCGCAGACGTGACGTTGTCTCTTTGGAACTGCATGAGGCAAGGGATTGCGACAACCCGACCTCAATTGAGTACATATATGTAACCTTTTGGGCGAGGACACTAAGGAAAACGTCGAGAAGCACTCGTCAGTGTGATCTCGAACATCATTTGCTGTTGCCAGTGCCTGGATGCCCCTGGCTGCTTCTCCGCATTGAATGGCCAACGAACAGCTAGCCAAAATGCATATGCGGGCTGGAGGGGCCCTCGAGATAAGGCGCATGCATGTCTTGAAAGATCTCCGTAGTTGTCCCCAAGCTAGAGTTGCCCCGGAATCGTGGCGTGAGGTCAAACAAAGCAATTCAAAGTGTCTTGCAGTTGACTAGTACTGTCAGAAAACACATTTTCCAGGGCTGAGCGTTGTTGTGAGTGTAAACAAGACAACAAAAGCGCAGGTATCGACAGGAATACTCCGTACTGACTCCAAGGCTCAATCGCAATTGTGGTCGGCTGATTTCTGTCCGTGGACAGTACCGTGTATTGCGAGTTGAGTGTACCATGTAATCCATACAAGTACATATGTTCCTAGAGCCAAACACATGTTTTTCTTGGTAACAGGCACCTATCGCAAGTGCTCCAACCATGAAGCCTCATTGATAGTGCTGGCGCATCACATGTCTACCCGGGGTTCTGGAAAACCCTCCGAGCAGAAACCCAATACATATCCCTTTTATTGGTCGATGCTGCCATGCCACATCAATTGGGGCTCGGGATCGGTTGTGATGTCCGTATTTGTCATTGATGTAGTTGGATGGCAAAGCGCTGCGGTTGTGGCCGTTGCGAAGTTGACTTTGACAACGCCCCAGCAGCACCAACCAACCGTGCCTTTCGATATCAATGACCATGACGCACTATGTTACGGATACACTGCGGTTCGAACTGGGACGGTTCAGAGATCTGTCGATAGACTGTAAATTCGATTCGTCGTGCCAAAGTAAGACCATGAGAGGGTCGCTCGAGTCGCGTGATGTCTGATAGTGGTACAGACAGGACCTGGGCTGTGGACACGGTTCAGAATGCAGAGTGTGCCGATCTCTCCGTAACTCCCTGAGAAAGCCCGTTCCGGAATGGCTCTAGATTGTGTCCGCAGCAATGAAAACACTCGAAGCTGCCATGGAATAGCTTCACTCGCCTCATCGAGTCTTGTCGCTGACAAATAAGTCGTTCGGTAGAGTCCATGTTTGCTGGATGGCAGCGATGGCGTCGATTTGGTCCATTTCTGGCAAGTAAATACGCAACATAGCCAAAGTGCGTATAGCCAGGGCTCGGTTATGCTTGCGGGATCCTATCGCGGAGCAGGCCGCCTGTGTATGGATCATTCTCGAAAAAGCCTTGTCGCGTTGAGAATATGATACGACCCATGGTGTGAAGCTAAGCATATGAGTGTTTTCTCTGCTCCCCTTGCTACCAAATAAAGCATGCTCATGGAACGTGGAAACATCGTATCGTCTTGTTTGTCCGAAGCCTTACAAGGATGCTTGCAGACGTTGAGGGCTGACATATATTTGGAAGCTGTTGGGAATAGCAGACTCTAACCGAACGTCTATCAGCAGCTTGCTAGACGGCAGCAGATGTGCAGAAATCCCTTTGGGAACAACCTCAGACTATAGGATGGCAGCGATGCTGAGAACTGCTCAATGCCTGATTTTGTTGATCGGTGTTGTCCGATAGCGACTTCAGAGACTGGGCCATCGAATCGAATTATTCAGTCTTCCTCCCCTCCTATCGGGTGAACCGGAACCATGATCCTCGTTCCTGACCGCCTGAAGGTGGAAGCGTTCTCGTGGTTACGAAAAACGTTCAAGCGACATGTTGCAATGAAGATAGTACGCTGTGCAGACTCTTGACTTTCAAGGCGTCCCTTTCTGGCGACTTCACTGGGAAGATATCCCTCACTTCTCACATTATAGTATGCGGTACAGCCAGTCGCGCGCTGCAGAGGTGCAGACCGAGAGCAGGAGTATATCAATCCGAGGTCCTCGTGTAGCAGATATTCGTATTCCATACATTGCTGCACTGTAGAATGCTATTGGGCATTATGGTACACGCCCTGCCGCTGGTCAACATCTCGATGCTGCCCTCATAGATAACGCGCGGCTTTCCATGTTGATGGATGGTGACATTCAGTGTTGTATGAGTGATGGAGAGAGGGATCAACTAACCTGCTCTCCATCCTTACGTCGAGCATCTATTCCGTACCCGTACTCCATAACGGGAAACGGCACGGTCTTACTTGCATCTGCCCTGATCATATATGCATGTCCGTTGATGCCCGGAGGCAGCATTCCGTAGAAGTGGATGATTGGATCATGTTGGGGTCAAAGGACGCCTCTACGGTTTCGACACGGCTCAGCGTCTTTGTTGGTGCGGCTATTCTCCCAATCCCAGAGCCATGTTCCACGGTTCTGGTGGAAGGGGCAGAAAAACGCTTCGAAAGATT
The DNA here is from genome assembly GCA_028637755.1 of Xylariaceae sp. X170. NCBI lineage: Eukaryota > Fungi > Ascomycota > Sordariomycetes > Xylariales > Xylariaceae > Xylariaceae sp. X170. Next base: position 143,820 of record JAJFDJ010000047.1, on the reverse strand, counting down.
GGCCAAACATGGCACAGGATCAATTCATGGAGGTTACATGAGTTCCTGGATGAAGTTTGAAAACTGCCAAGACATACGGAGTCAAGCGACCCCGATAGACTTCAATATAAGATTACCCATCTCACACTCGCATATTACCCCGCTAATTCGGAATACCCTCTGTGTCACTAGCGCTGCCCAATCTCCTAGAGGTCATCGATCAATCGGCACTCTTTCGAACGCGCATCATCGAACTCTCATCTTTTTGGTCCAAGTACCTACGTTTCCTACCACAAAGGCTTCCTGACATGAATTTTTCATAAACACATGCAGAAGAAATGAGATAGAACTGAGATCGATGGAGAAACCGTCACCGTCCGCCGAGACTTCGGCACCTTTGCTTACAGGAAGACGCCGATGGTGGCAGAAGCTGGCCGGCGCTGCATTGGTGCTCATGATAATCATCGGCCTGTATCATGAAATTCCAAGGCTGTCATATGACCGCGTACTTGCAAGCCCTACTTACCACAGATGCCTGATCGGTGGCCGCACGAGACCGTCTCTCTACGGACAATTTCCTGTGCCTGATGACCCGTTCAAATTCCTTCCCTGCACGAACAGGACATGGCCACCCGCGCTTGACGACCCCAATCCTGAACGGTCCTGGGGCCTTCTATTTGACCCCGATCCTGAGAACTGGAGCTGGGGTCCCGAAGTATCCTCGCATGGTGATGTAAATGCTAGCGACAAATATTCAGGACGTGGCATTTACATGTGCGGGTATCTCGAAGTCCCGCTGGATTACACAAACCTGTCAGACCCTCGCATTGCGCGGCTCGCAGTCACCAAATACCAAGTCTCTGGTCTCGCTCGCGAAGATACGCACATTGCTGGCCATGTGGAACCTCGTCGACGCAAGAGCAACAGAACCATTGTAATTGAGCCCGGCGGTCCCGGTGGAAGTGGCACGTTATACGCATGGCGTGCTGCCAGAGATATCACGAGGCGCTTGAGCGATGGACAGTTTGATGTTCTGGGCTGGGACCCTCGTGGCGTCAATGCATCGTTGCCTGCCGTTGCCTGCTATCCAGACAATGCATATCGAGATCGATGGTCGTTGCTCACTAAGCAATATCGCGAGGTAGCCACCTCGTCCGAGATGCAACTGGAGATTGCAGATGCTATGAACGACGCAATTTTCCGAGCTTGTTGGGAGCGACATGGCGATCTCGGGAGATTTCTGGGCACCGCCTTTGTCGCGCGTGATCTTGAAGAGATTCGAAAGGCGCTCGGAGAAGACGAACTGACTGGTTATCTGGTTAGTTACGGCACTGGCATCGGTCAAACATACGCCAATATGTTTCCGAACAGCGTCGGCCGCATGATATTGGACGGTACGGAGTACGTTAGGGATCACCGCTTGCTCGGGGGCTTTGGCTGGACAGCCCTTGATAATGTCACGGATGCCTGGCACGATGGATTCCTCGGCGAGTGCATCAACGCCGGTCCTGACTATTGTGCACTTGCTCGGCCGATGGGCCATGACGCCGTGACCCTGGATTTGCTTGAAAACCGAATGGGTGCTCTGATCAACTCACTTATCCAGCGACCAATTCCCGGTTACCTGACGTCGAGCGGACCATCGCTCGTTACCTACTCATCCCTAGTCGGTGCACTTTACTCTGCGCTTTACAACGCTCGAACGTGGCCAGTGACGGCACAGATGCTATTTGAACTCGAAAGTGGAGATGCCACACTCGCCATCAAAATGCTCGATAAAGCTGAGTGGAAGTACAACCCCACGTCAACACATACTCCTTTTGTCAAGGCGTCTTCTGACAACCTTGCTTCCCTTGTGATATGCAATGATGGTTATGATGCTCCCCAGCCGCCCACAGGTCTCTTATGGTGGAGTTCGCTTTGGGCCAACATGACTACCCAATCCTGGATTGCAGGCAACTCCCGCTTCTTCAACGTTCTTCCATGCCGGCACTTTACAACCTACTGGCCTGAGCCTGCCGAAGCATACCGAGGAGACCTGAACCATACTCTAAGATATCCGATTCTCCTGATCGCGGAAACATATGACCCAGCTACGCCTCTCCGAAATGGGAGGAGGCTTCTTACAGAGATGGGATCGAACGCCCGACTCGTCGTGCATCACGGGTACGGACACTCGTCGAGAGACAAGTCCTCCTGCACGGATAAGATAGCCAGGTCCTACATACTCGAGGGAAAACTACCTGAAGAACAGGAGACGGCTTGCTATGCCGATGGAAAACCGTACCGCTATGACGTCAACGCCACTGGCGTGAATCCCGAGTCGCTGGACCCCCTGGCTTTATGGAGCGAGCACGTCGAAGAGATGGCGTATCTAATGCCAAGACTTCTCGGCTGAGCCATTACGAGTACTTGAATTAAGACCATGCAGAGTCCAGTCCTCACAGCCAGCCATTCTTGATCTTCTGCCTACAAGTACAAGAAATCCGCGAGAAATCGGTTGACAGCATAAATTGTACTAACCGACCAAAGCACAAATCACAAGATCAGCATCGCATGAATTACGCGCACTGCTTTTCCCCGCTACTCCAGGACTCCGTGCGGAGTAACGACTCCTCGTGCGGGGACACGGCTTTGGAGTCCCGGTGTTCGTTCCTCGTCGCAACGTGGAATTACTCAACGTGGAGTTCCTCGGGTTATTACTCGAAGCAACTCCAAACTGCCAGGCTGAGCCGGGTGCGAGATCGTACATGTACGAGTAATCCCTGTGGCGAGTGTATCGCGATGCAGGGGCATCCATGGACCTTGGGGTAAGTCTATCCCACCTTTGTCTACTCACTTCCAACCTTTCAGATGGAAGCACGGGTGGCTTGAAATGATGCCTTACGAGTATGTATCTTACCTTCACGGAGATTCGCCCATGATATCGCGTAAAGTCCAGTTTTCATCGTACTCGTTGTGTTCTGTACATACGTTATCTCATGACTGCCACACTGTTCCTGGTCGCATCCACATTCATGTTGAAGATACATCATGACAGTCTCAAGACAGTTCCCTTATCTACCATCCATCATACAGCAAAAAGAGTCTCATCTTCCCATTTCTTATGGATTGGCCTTTGCTTGTGCTTCCATTCGAATCATGTACATGCGTCTCTCACCCTCTTCGTTCTCTTCCGGTGCGTCTGGTTAGACCGTCGAAGGACTGCCTTGTGTCAAGTCTCATGCTCGAGTACAGAAACTTGACCCATATCAAATCAATTAGAGCGTATTACGATGGCTGAATGCTAACCCCTCTTCCTTGCGACTAGCGGGAAACGATGTGCCGGGTATTGGGATGAACTTGATGACAGAATCGGCATCTAATAACACTTCGGCAACATCGTGGGCGGGCAGAAACCAGCGCTAGTCATCTGCATGGCCACAGGTACAGACGTGCTTCTTTCGGTTCTTCTCTGGTGTGCGCGGTGCTGACTTCTGGCTTCTGTGGCTATTCGGATTCTTCTGGAACTTCTGGCGGTTCTCCGTCTTCCGGCCATTCTGGGGCTCCTGGGGTTTCTGTCCTTCGTGACTCTTTCGTGGCTCATTCTTCGACATGGCGGTCTTCTTCTTCGCCTCTAAATTTGTGGTCTTGTATAACTCAGCGAAGGTTGCTTTAACGTACTGGTCTACCTTGGGAGGTTTCGGCTGAGTATACTCGATTCGCTCAGGGCCAGGTGCCGTCGTGCCTGGTGGAAGGTTACCCCTTGTGAGGACAGACTGGACGCCTGGTGATCCCCATGGTTCCAACTCCTCGTGTTCACCGCCGACCTTATTGGTTCTCTTGATCTTGTCTATCTGCTCGCCCGTCGCGAATATGATGGCCCAGAGAAGCTGCATGGTGAACGATGACTTGTTTCCGCAATTCTGGGAGACATCGTAGCCGGCCACCTCATGCGGCACACCGAAGGTTCTGATGGCGTCGGCGAACGAGATACCGCGAGGAAAGGCCTTCATCACGCGTTCATGTTGGGAAATATCCCAGTGTTCAGCGTATTCAACATTCTTGAACCATGTTGTCTTGCCGACCGCATCGGGTACGTCCAATCCCCAGGTGAGCAGGATCACGGGTCTTCGGATACCCTGTTTGATCGCTGCGGCGTCCAAGCCTTTCTTAGCGGCGTTCGAGAATGCCAACTCCAAGGTCTTGTCTATATCGCGTCGCATGATAACCTTGGACTTCTTGTAACAGAAGTCGTACGGCTTTTCGGTGTGGCGAGGATTGGCGCAAGTGCCGTTGTGATGGTTGGCGGTGTCGGCGACAACGAAATGACAAGTGTCGTAAAGGCGAACCAAGTTCATGCCTCGATCGCCGAGCGGCATGCAGCCCTCAGTCTTGCACTTCTTGTTCGTGCCATACTTTCCGCCAAACCACCGGTCGCGGGTATCGAGAATGGTGCAACCGACTTCTGTTACGATGCGCGAGTCGTAACATGCGTGCCCGGTGCACACAACGAGGAAGACGATCGACTCGTGCTTCGCAATCTCCTTTCCGGTGGCTGATTTGCCGCCTGGCCAGTGTTGTTGACAATGGATAGACGGGCGCATCTCCAGAAACGGGGCAACATCTGGTATGAAGTAGTTCTCTTGGTCGCCGCCTTCGAGAAAGGAACCGTGTCCAAGGAGGATGGCCGCCCAAGGCCGCGGGGCGGTGCAGATCTTGGAATAGGTCGGCATTGTGGCGACGTGGTAGATGTGCTATCGCGGGATGTGTGATCAGACAACAGGCGGCTGTGGGATTGTAACACTGTTTAGAGGAAAGGGTCAAGTCTCCGGTGAAGGAACTTGAAGTGTTGGTAAGAAGGCAGCGTACAATGATTTATGCAAAGGAAGCGTTGGCGGGGAGGAAACAACAGCTCCGGGGCACAGGTGAGAGGTGGGATAAATGCAACAGTGCAACTACGGTGGGTCGGCCAGCAGTATAGTATGGGCGTTGTTTACTGATTGCGAGTGCCAGACGCGTCGTGGCAAACACTCGGATGGAGGTTGAAGTGGAAAGAGCGCGTTGGTTTGTTCCTGGCCGCACCTCCCGTCCCCTACCTCAGACGCTGTTGTGTCAATGCGTCAATGCGCCCTCTCCTACAGATGCTACAAGCAGGCCGTACATGTGCTGTTTCCATCAGCCAATCAGTGGGACAACATGAAAACCCTGGATGGTCATGAGAACATTCAGCACTGAAGAAGGTCCTGATTTCGAGAATTAAGGCACCAATGGTTGTGCGATGCAAGCTACATGTAGTCGTCTTGAAACCGGAAGAAGAATGTTGGTGCGCGAGCTTTGCGAACATTCCAGCAAACTCCTCTCAACCATCTACTCTACTTGCTTCGTGCCTTTTATCATTTGATAACTCGTCACATTTCCAACATTACTATCACTGCCGGTGAGTCTTCGGAACCGTTTTTATCTTCATTTTCAATAAAGATCAACTCACCTCCTTTTCAACTAGTCGCATGTCGTGCTGCGGACACTGCACAGAATTACAATCGTGACAAAGCTGACCTGACGGTAGTTTCTACAGTGTAACTATTGTTAATGTGTCTTCCTTCCATTATCAACATACTGCTAGGTGTGTTAACGAAACACAGTCTTTCATGGCATCTCGAGTATGGCAAGAGCAACTGGGACTTGCACTCGTGGGAATTAGCCAGTCACACGACTCTTCGCTATCTAAGTCGTGGCACATACCAGAGAGTGTCCAGCTCGCAAGAAATCCAGGACCGAAAGAGTCAATCACATAGCGGTTGCAGGACACAACTTCATTGAAGAAGTGCTCGATCTCGCTTCTCTCTTCGTCGTATAACCATTCCCGCCTGAATATACGGGGACCCCGGAAAACATCTGGCAAATCGACGAAAAGATGTCAGCTGAATTGATTAAATGAATCACCTAGCACGACATGTGCTCCAACATGACGTTGTTTCAAATAGTTAGTCGATAGAACCGGCCGTCGATAGAGGTTAGACACATGAGTTCTGCCTCAGGCTAATATAGTGAGGTGAGGAGTCCGGCTGAAGTCCAAGATCGTCGGATCCGGATATCGATGCCCTGGGGTAATCCCGCAACTCCACATCGATTGCCGAACGATCCCACCGTTACCTACCTGCATGGAGATCTTCCCTTTACCCCACGCGGAGTATTGTGGTCTTTACGGTCACCTTACTGTAACCCGTACCTACCCCTACCGCATAGCGTCTTATCGCGACTCTACTCGGACTTCGCATACCCCGCACATGTCATGGCCGTCATGTGTATAAGAAGGCGGACGGGCCTTGCTGCAGGGGCTGAAGCATGATGGTGTCGAGTCGTGTTTCCATCATTGCTCCAGTCGGCGCGATTAGAGTCATGTTGTGGTCGGCGGGTTTGGCACTGAGTGCCCTTTCGGGCACATGCCTCTCAGCCGAGGTCAGCCGAGCTAACGGGCAAGAAGCGGCTTTATTATATGGCCGCGATGATGCGCGTCATGTTGATAAGAGTTCGTTTATTGAGAGTCTTGTCTCGCAGATGACTGTTGAGGATTTAGGTATGCAGAGCTTTTACTATACTGCGTTCATGTTGGGTTACTAATGATCGTCCCTCAGTTCTGCAGCTGCATCTCATGTTTGGCGATGATATTGTGGGCAAGGATTCTCGGAATGAGCTCTATGGTAGGTTTCATGCAAGCAGATGTTATGAAGACTTGCTCATGGACAATAGACTATACTATGCGTCTTAGCCCAGACTCGCCCATCGGAGTAATGCACGACTGGTATGAACCCGTCTCCGTCTTCATCTTGTCACCATAGCGAATAACACAGCATGATAGGTACCCTCTCAACACTTCCCACTACAACTCAGTCCAAAAGTTGAACCTCGAAAAGGCCAAGCTGAAGGTCCCGTTGATGCATCTGGGAGAATGCCTGCACGGCGTCGGCTCCTTCAAGCAGTCGATATTCCCGCAGAGCTTGGGTCTGTCAGCGAGTTGGGACACGGACATGGTACAGAGGGTTGGTCGCGCCATTGGTACGGAGGCGCGGTCGATTGGTATCCATGCCTGTTTGTCTCCTGTGCTTGACCTCGGGCAGGATCCTCGATGGGGACGCATGCAAGGTATGACGGTCTTGGATGAAAATGATCGATTTTTTTGACTGATATGATTTTGGCAGAGGCTTGGGGAGAGGATAAGGTCCTCACTTCTCACATGGGTGTGGCGTACTCATCTGGTCTTTCTAAGAATGGCTCGTGGAATGACCCTGACGCTGTCGTGCCTGTTTTGAAGGTAAGATTCTTTTTCGGTCGATTCAAAAATGAATGGACTAACTCATTGTCGATAGCATTTCGCAGCTCACGGCTCCCCACAAGAAGGCCACAACGCTGCCCCTTTTATGGGCCATGGTAATCGCCAGGTGCTCCAGGATCTCCTCACGCCTTTCAAGGCAGCTATTCAGCTTGGAGGGGCTAGAGGTGTCTTGATGTGAGATTCGGACCAATTCTTATATGGAAACATATACTGACTCTTATCAGGGCTTACAATGAGTTTGATGATGTACCGGCTTCTGTCAATCCCCTTTTCTACAACGCGCTTAAGGACTGGGGCTTCGACGGGTTTGTCATTGCTGATGATGCCGGTGAGTTGAAGCAGTTCCTTATCATTGATATCCGTGACTGATCAGAGCCAGGCATGTCGGAGCTGTTCACCGAGCACAGAGTAGCAGACTCGCCGGCCGAAGCAATCAGACAGTGGTTCACAGCCGGTGGCATGATCCAATTCTACGACTTCCCATTAGAGACCTATCTCAACGTAAGACTCACAATTAAGGAAACAGACTAGAATATCGAATCCTATTAACAGAACGTCTAGGCAACCAAGGACATGGTGGCAAACAAGACCCTCGATATTTCCATTCTGCGCTCTCACGTCACCCAGATCCTCGGCGTAAAATGGGATCTCGGACTCTTCGAGCAACCCTACATTCCAGAAAACATTAAACCGACTGAGATCGTAGAGAGCCATCAGGACCTTGCTCTCGAGGCCGCACAACGGAGCATCGTCCTCCTAGAGAACAGGAACAAAACCCTCCCTCTTTCCCAGAAGAACGGCGATCTCAAGCGCATTGCCCTCATCGGTCCGTACGGAGATATCCTCAACTACGGCGATTACTCCGGCACATGGGGCCAGTATCCCGCCCTCAGCTCCGCAAAGACGATCCGTGAGGGTCTCCTTTCGTATGCGAAGAAAGGCGGTTTCGAGGTTGTTTCCGCATGGGGTACGAATGACTGGGAGTACAATGGCCAATATGTCATCCCGCCGTATCTACTGTCGACACCAGAAGGGCAGTCGGGGGGTCTTGCCGCTACGTACTTCGCCGACACAAACTTCACGACGCCACTGGTGCACAAAGTCGAAACGCCCGCGCTTGACTGGGGCATCTATCCCCCCGACGGCCTCCCCTCCAACAACTTCAGCGCCATCTGGGAAGGCACCTTGCACTCCCCCGTGGACGTCGACGTAGCCGGCTGGCTCGGCGTCGCCATCAGTCCCAACACAACCGTGACCCTCTTCATCGACGACATCTGCATCCTCTCACAAGGCGTCACAGGCCTAACAGACACAAGCACAATAATCGGCAACATCCCCTCCTTCGACTTCATATCGACAAACAGCACGCTCCCGCCCACGGGCTCCGTCCCCTTCACCTTCATCCCGCACAAAACCTACAAAATCCGCATCGAATACCAAGCCTTCACCCTCTCCAAAAAAACCGCAAACATAAACTCCCTCAACGCACAACTCCTCCTCTTCTGGAACCTCGTCGATCGTCGTAACCCGGACAAAGCAACAAACCAAGCCCTAACTCTCGCATCCTCCGCAGACGTAATCGTCCTCGCCGTCGGCGCAGCCTGGAACAGCGACGCCGAAAGCGGCGACCGCGCAACCCTCTCCCTGCCCCCCTCGCAAACGGCCCTCGCACGGGCCCTCTACACACTCAACAAACCCGTCATCCTCGTACTAGAGGGAGGTCGACCCTTCGCCATCGACGAATTCTACGAGTCCAGCGCGGCCGTTCTGAGTGCGTTTTTCCCGGGGCAAGCAGGCGGACAGGCGATTGCGGACGTGCTATTCGGGACCGTGAATCCGGGGGGTAGAATGCCTGTTTCCGTCCCGAGACATGTAGGCCAGGTGCCGATTTACTATAATTACAAACCGTCTACGAGACGGGTGGCCTATTTAGATATCGACAGTACGCCTGCGTATTCCTTCGGGTACGGGCTTTCGTATACGGATTTTGAGGTTTTTGGGTTTGGGGTTGATGGGGATGGGGAGTTTACAGCTGGCGAAACGATTACGTTTTTCGCGTACGTGAGGAATGTGGGTGGTGTGAGAGGTAGTCATGTTGCGCAGGTGTATTTGCTTTCGCGCGTTTCGGCGATCGTGCAGCCTGTAAGGCAACTTGTTGCGTTTCGGCGGGTTGATGTGGGTGTTGGGGAGGAGGTCAGGATACTGATGGAGGTTGAGGTGGATCGGTATCTTGCCATTTTAAATCGTGGGTATGAGTGGGAAGTTGAGAGGGGGGTGTATACGTTTGCGCTGTTGGAACATGGGGGCGATGAAGATGGGGCGATGAATGTTACGATGCGGTGTGTGTAGGTAGATTTGTAGCTATGTAGGTCTCTTAGACGGAATGGTTCTCTCTCTTTACACGACAGACTTCTCTTACACGACGTTACTTCTCATTACATTTCGTAGCTCTCTTGCACGACATAGCTCTCTTCTCTCGCGTCATTCTCTTCTCACATAGCTCTCTTCTCTCACATAGCTCACTTCTCTCACATATCTCTCGTCTCTCACATAGCTCTCTTTCCTTACATCGTCCTCTCCTCTCACGTAGCTCTCTTCTCTCACATAGCTCTCTTCTCCTCGTCTCTCACATATCTCTCTTCTCATCACATTACTCCTCATTACATTCAAGAGCGAACTCATCAACCCAATACGCATCCAACCCCTCCAAAAACTCCAAATCAACATTAACAAAGCTCTTCCAGAGATCAAACTCGCGAAACCACGGCTTCGTCTGCACCGCAAACGTAACCGCCATCGCCAGCCGAAACAAATCCTCCTCATCCACCCCCATGACGAGAACAATCTCGCTCCGGTGATGCACGCGGCCGCCGAATTGTGGCGCCAGCGGCTCAAGCCGCCCATGGAGGTAGTTATACACACTCCACTCGCTCAGCGGCATGTCCTTGGGCACGAAGTTCCAGCGCCACGAGCGCGCCGCGCTGTCGAGGAAGGCGGTGTTCACGCAGTTGGCGGCGCCGTGCAAGGTCGGGTAGAAGTGGGGCGCGGACCAGAGGCGGAGGAGGGCGAAGCGGGCGTCTTTGTGCTCGGCTGCGAACGCGCGCGCGAGGGCTTTGAGGTCTGGGTAGTCGCGGGGTTCGACGACGTCCGTCAATGTGGTCCGGAAGTCGTGGCCGCCGTAGTAGATGAAGAGGTCGAGTTTGTCGAGACGGTGGGGCTCTGTGTTTGCGATTGCGACGCCGGGGACGCAGGCGCGGGTGTTTTGTATCATTACGGGGGAGATGACGCCGGCGAGGTAGACTGGATATTGAATTAGTAGGGGGTTGAGAAAAGGGGTATAGAAGAAACTTACGTTTTGCAATGATGGGTCGGGTGACGATGCTCCAGTCCAGGGGGATGATTCCGGCATGTGTCGTCAATTTTTCTCTTGTCTCCTCCAGGATGTCTTCCCAATCGCGCCAAAAGCTCTTGGGACGATCCTTGTAGCTCGTGCTTGTCCGGATGTCAGGAGTAGTTTTAGAGCGTTCCAGGGGTGAACGCAGAAGGGAGTCCTTATACTTCTGTCCCTCTTCCGATGCGAAGAAGACATTAGCGGGCTCGCATTGCTCGAGATCTGGGAAGAAGATTGCCATGTGAGCCCAGGAGCGCAGGATATCTTGGGTGATGAACGGATGTGGCCAGGGGGCTGATCTTGACTCAGCATAGTCGGTGGCGTCGGCTTTGACGTCGAGCCAGTCTAGGATGTCCACGGCGACCCATATCCAGGCATTGCTGCCGTTGTAGTCTTTCATGGCGAGGATGCCATTGACGATTTCACATGTTTCCTTGTACTTCTCTGGGGCACCGGGTTCCAAGTCTCCGGCATGGGATGCCTCGAGGACGGCTGGATGAGTTAGCTACTGATGTGAGGAGAACATTGTATACAAACTTACCGTCAGCACGATCTTTATCCAAAATCATATGGGGGTCCATGTCTTGCAGAGATGTGGCAAACTCAAGGTCACTCAAGCTCTGCCGGAACTTCCCACTTTCACCATCGAGCAGCCCGACTTTCTTAAGCATCAGCTTCGTCTCGATGTCGATTTGTTGCAAATCGACCCTATTCACGACGTCTTCCCACAGGACCGGAAGTCGCCAGTGTTTGGTGACCGTGCCGTCTTTATCTTCAAAGACTTCCACGGTGAATGCCTTGTCCGGATCAAAAGCGTTCGACGCAGAGAGAGAAGCTCGAACCGATGGGTCGTCTGCGGAGTCGTCGTGGGACTCGCCTGTCCTGATGGACTCGTCAGTGTCGCTATAGTCGTCGTCATCGTTCGCCTCTGGGTCGGTGGCTTCTGGGCTTTCCACGTCTCGAATGCTGTTCATGGCAATGTTGGCCATGTATTTGGCCATTGTACCTCCGCCCATTCCGAAACGCGTCATCGAGTTGGCCAGTTCCTTGTAAGGAACGACGGAGTTAGGAGAGGTCAATTCATCCGGGAACAAGACGGCGTCCTCGACTTCGTTGGCTTCATTATAGAACATGTGAGGCAATCTCTTCGTGTACGCGGCCCCTTGGACGTACTCAACGTCGCCCTTGCTGAGGTCTGCTGCGACGAAGATGTTGTCTGGATGCTGCACCTCGTCCCAGAGGGATTTTACCTGCTCGCCAGGTTTGATTGAGCGTACTCGGAGAGTCTCGGGCTCTCGTGTGAGACTCCGTAGGAAGCTCTCCTGATGATTATAGACGTCGATGGGTTTCCGGATTCGCCGAGCATTGTAAAGTTCCTGTCTCGCACGTTAATTGATTCATGGAATTCGGTACTTGACCTGATGGGGGTCATTGACACATGCTTACCTGGGCGACTACATTGTATAGTGCTGCGATGTCCATGGTCAGCACTTGTCTCAGGGGCTATTCGATAAGTGCGGATGGGGGCGAGTACTCACAGAATCCCTCTTGACCAGGGACGAGACTCCAAATCCACACCTCCAGGAAGTCATCAAAGCCCAGGTACCAGTTCCTGTACATGTCGACACCATCAAAGTACTCTGGGCCAACCTCAAGGGCTATTTCCCAGGCATTCTTCGTGGCGCGACCCTTACCCATCTTGTACCGTAACGTCCAGAGAGCATCCTTGTCTTTTGGTGCCGTGATGACCTTGTCAGTTCGACCATCGAGCACGGCCATGAGAATTTCGCCCGTTCGCATACTGCAGTACTGCAGGAATCGGCGGGTTACGGGGTCTTTTCTCTTCATGTGGCCCACTATGAGGTTTCTCGCTTCCACGAAGTGATGGTGTCGCCTCTGACGGCTTCGACCACCTCCGACTTGGTAGTGATGGCTGCTACTCTTTGCATCGAGATCGGTGAAAAAAGGGAAGAAGCCCTAGATGTTGTTAGACATGTCCATCTTCCCCTATAAGGGGATCTGGTGATCATGATTGGGGATGTGATGGACTTACTAGGTCATGTAGTTGTTTCGTCATCTGATTAGCACCCCACGACAGCCAATTCGAGGCTGGGAAGTATTGCCAAGATGCGAGTGAGTTCAGCTGAAAGAACTCATCCCAGTTTCGACATAGCTGGACGGCATGTTTGAGGTCACAGTCCTTGGCCAGCACTGAAAAGTGAAGCCATCCATCGCGGGTCATGGACGACTCGCTAGAGTAGTTCCAGATACTCTTGCCGCAGATGCGAACCTTCATCCGCTTGGAGTCCTCCGATTCAGGCCTTCCACGGACCATCTTCGGTTCCGACTTGCCCTTATCCCTCGCCTGTTGGGCTATCATGCTGAAGACGAATAAGTCCGGGTCTTCGAGATGTCCATAGTTCTGTCTCTGCAAGATGATGTCCTCCATTGTGGTTTCTGGGAAAAAATCATCCTCTTCCTCCTCTACCTCGGGCTCGTCTGCGCGCGTAAGATCGGCACAGGCGTCTCGGATGTCTTGAAGACAGGGCTTCTCAACTTTGAGGCAGATGTCGCGCAGATCGGTTCCGGTAATATCGGAATCGCTCAGGAATTCATTGACATTGGCAGCTCGGAGTGCAGCCGGAAGTAGGGACGCATGCCTTAGCAGAAGACGACAGAACAATAGGAGCTTGATCTCCTTTATGTCTTCTATGAGGGTGTCAATCTCATCATCAGGAAGCGGCGCAGTCTTCTCGTGCGATCCATGAGGCATTTCCAGGGAAGGAAGCATGTAAGGCCCCTGAATGTTGTTATAGTTCTTCGTTACCCCTTCTTTCAGACGTTTTCGCATCTCTTGTTCCGTCTCGATATTATCGGGATCTGGCTCGACGTCGTCGTCGGCTTCTTTCACGCGAGATTTGAAGTTATCTAGGACATCCAGAATATTGCCCTGGCCCGTTCTGAGAGCCTTCAACGCAGCGTAAGCAGCTGTCGAGACCGACTTGGTAAGGGCACGCGAGTTCGTTGAAGTCTTGGCCTTGGGCTTTTTCTTGGGCTTTTTCTTCTGGCCGGCGTCGGATTTGACAAGATCCTTGACCTGAGTAGCCGATGGCTGAGTGTGGCCGTTCTCATCCTCGTCACTGAGTACCTCCAGCCATAGAAAGTGCTTGATGAGGTCGATGTATCGGCCCCGTTCATCTTCAACGAAATCCTCAATAGGGTCCCACATCTCAGCTTCTGCGTCGTTCTCAGCGGCAGCATTCATCCTCTCCAGATAGGCTGCCTCGAGGAAGGCATCCTGGATGCGCGACTCTTCCTTCTTTCGTTGGTCACGAAGACGAGCTTCCATCTTCTTCCAGTGCCGCTTGAACATGGCAGCTTCGAGTTTGATCTTCTTGGCCTCCTTCTCGCGCGAATCCTCTTCTTCCTTCTGGACCTTTCGTACCCAACGGAACCACTTCTCCTTCTCGTAGAGCACCTGGGCCGTTCGCTTCTCAAGTCTCTCAAGGGCGCGAAGAACGATGTAACGGCGACTGGATAGAGAATCAAGGTAGGCTTGATGACCGTAGTCCATCTTGCGTGGGTAGAAGTGCTTGTGATGAAGCTTTCTGGCGTCAATTACCTTTCCGAGCAGCACGTACTCGATAAAGAGATGTCTATGGACTTGTCCGAGAACATTCTCATTGTCGAGACTCTCAAAGGTGTCATTGGCGAGGGGCGAAGTATTCGACTTGAGATAATCAGGGGCCTGCTCGGCCAAGCTTTCGAGTCTGGCATTTCTCTTCTTGTAGCCGGCATAGAGACCGTGACATTGTCTGCCGTGGAAGCGGCAGAACAATTCGTCCCAGACGACGGCAGGCTCGGTACACGCCTTGCCATCAGACAGGTTCAAAGCCTAGTGTGTTGAATCAGTTTCATTAGACCTTGAAAAAAGAGATCACGGCAATGAGACGCACCTGGCAGATCGGCTCGGAGGAAGCCATCGTGATCAAATCCCCGTGTGCTAGTCTGGGTTGGGATCGAACGAGCCCTTGGGGGAGTAGGGATGACTTGTCAAGTGATGGATGATGAAGGAAGACTGCTTGCAAGTATTCATTCTTACTCCAGATCTAGGTAGATGTTTGTCAACAAGGGAGGGTGGAGTGTGGAGAGAGATGGAGGCACACGGTGAACGACTGAAGACTGACGGCACTATGAAGGGTGTCCGAGCGAGGAAGTGACCTAACGGAGTCCCTAACAGAGTACGAAATCCCTAACGGAATAACTAACGGAACCTTCAATAATACCTGACGGAGCACCTTCCACGAGGCAAGCCCCTTCGCGGTTTCCACGGTCCGCCGTCCACGCGTGTAAGCTCCCCCTCGGCGTCCAATCGGGCCAATCCACGATACGTACCATAATTATGTCATTCCACACGCCATCCTATATTTCCGTCAGCTTCTATCCTTCTAAACGCGCTTACACCGAGAACCAAGTATCGATATATGCCATATAAGCGGTGGTGTAGGTCTTACGTATTCCCAGGACTTGGCGCGAATCGCGATCCGTCACTAGCATTCACCCACGCGTAGTCTACGATGCCTACGCGTACCTAGTTTTTAACAACACTACGTCGACGCTATCCTGGTAGCTGTAGACTATTCTTGCTGTTTCTGTTTGGAGATTGGTCGGAGCAAGGAAACGCGTGCGCGGAAACCAGCCGACGATGTTACGTGGACGCGTCCAGACTCGGTGATATCACATGGCATTCTCAGTTCCTTCGTTGCCAGCCAGAGACCATCAGACGAGAGAGATGACCCGAGTTGCGGCTTGTCATCGACTTGTCTTCCTCAGAGAAACCCAAACAGGAAGTTGAACAGTCAAGGCTCCGTTCGACGAACGACTGGACAGGTCTCAGCTTCTAAAGCCGTTTGCAACTTCGGACATGTCAAGCCAGTTCGGTCTAAGGGCGATCTCACGACATGCATGATCCCTGAATAAGGGCACAAAGTCCCGACCTTCTTCTGTCAAGGGTCTTCGATCTAGAATATCGTCAATTGTCTACATTTATGACGACTGTACGGAAGAATCTCGAAGCAATGAGCCTGGTCATGATCTATTTATACCTATTCAGCTCCCGTTTTCACGCAGCGGAATAAGTAGCATCGAATGCAACGCTCGGTGCCATTTAAACGTCCGATACAACCAGATTTACAAATGTCGACCCGTTTCAGCAGAACCGAATCGATTACAGATTTGGCACGTTTTCCTCTCCTCGGTGTCCTTTTCTAGTTTCCGCAATCTTTCCGGGGAATATGGCCGCCAATGCTGCATACAACAGGGGATCGTACACCACGGAAGGCATGAGATGACTTAGAGGTTATGAAGTTGCCCTGATTCAACTCACATTTCTTGCATGGGGTTTAGGCCCATGAGTTTATGGTGACTACAGAACAGATTGATCATTGAGGTCCTTCTTCTCGAAACGAGGCGGATAGTGAATTTGTCAAGTCCCATGGGATCCAAGAAAGTTGAAACTTGGAGGGTCCCTCGTCTCATACCGGTTGGCGATTGCGAGTCCCTCAGATCTGGTACTTTGCTCGAACCTCCCTGCAAACACTCGAGAGAAGTGCTTCGTTGACGTCGACGATAGGGGGTGGGGAATAAATAATGGTTAGATTTGTCACATGCATGGCGTGGTTGTGGATACATACCATACGCCCGAATTGGCAACGAATGCAGTGAGAATGATCGGAAGATCTTCATTTATGGCAATTTATCATCACTCTGAAGTGAGTGCGATGGAAACGGGAACCATCAGACCACGGACTTTCGATCTTCTTTCTTCCATGATTGAACTATCAGAAACTCCTCGAAAGAAACACCGCTAATCGTCTCGCGACACTATCTGTAAACCTCACTTAACTATGGTACTCGATCCTTGGACGCTGCGAGGCCGAGACGAGGAACGCCATCCTCGTCTGTCCCCGGGTATCACCACATCCCGAACCCATTTCTAACACTCATAAACCACAATCTCTAAAGCACATGAAGCACGCCTCCCATAACCACATTCTAACTCACGCTGGTATTACCACAATCTTCGAATGCCCCCACGAGTAAAAATACAACCGCTTGAATGAAAGGAACCCCTATTCCGTCCGACCCTCAAACCGCCTCAATGACAGGCGCCACAACATGCGGCGCAGGCTGTCGCAAAGGCCGACCCTCCTCATCGAAAAGCTTATACAAGCCCGGCGAAACGACCAGTGAATTCTTGCCCGCGCCATCGTACGTGAAGCGGTACTCGGCCGGATGGGACAACAGCAGGTAGCCGTAGACGGCAGCATCGGCGATGATCTCGCGCAAGTCGTTCTCCTGCTCGTAGCGCTCCTCGCGCTCCATCGAGACGAAGGGTCTGAGGAACCCGGACAGGAGTTGCGCGAGCTTCTCTGCTTCGCGCGTGCTCACGTCCTCGCTGGGCGCGAGGGGTGTGCGTTGGCTCGGGTTTGGGTGCAGGAGGAAGGTGGCGAGTTGGCGCCAACGGGCCATGGCGAGTTCGCGGACTACTGTTATTAGTTACATGTCCCGGAAAAACACCATAGGGATCCCCTTACCTTCAGTATTCCCGCCTTCCCAATTGGATTGCGCATTCGCCATAAAGCCAGTGATCGCGGGGGGTAGCAGAGACATGCTAGTACTACCGCCAATAGCAAGACTCTCGAAAATCGTTTTCGAAATCACGTACGAAAGCGCCTTTTTCCGCGTCGTTGGCTCCAGCGCAAGCGTTACGATTCGCGTGAGGTTGGCCAACGTGTTGCCCCTCTCGATGCCCAGATCGCGCAGCGGTAAGAACAGCGCTTCGGCTTCGACGTTCACGGGTTCCTGGTGGTAATGCATCTGGACGTGCTTCTGGATGAGATTCCGCAGCTTGAAGAGGTCCTTCGCGACGGAGGAACTGGGCGGGGCTACGAGACGGAATGGGTCCGTCGGTCCTGCTTCCGTCGTGGTGGTGGCGGACTCGGTGGCGACGATGGGGACCATGGATTCCTTTTCGCGATCGGAGTACTTTGCGTATCCTGGGAGCGTTCTTGATTTCTGGCTGCGCTTCGCGAGGATCGTGCCGATGATGAGGCCGATGATGGCTCCGACCAGGGCCGTGCCGATCGCTACGCCGGCTACGGCGCCATTATTCAAGCCCTGTGAATGTTTTACTGGCGATAATCCCGCTGTCGATAATGCCGGCGTTGATGTATTAGTAGTCGCCGTCGTCGATGCCAATACAAGTTGGGAGGACACAGGCCTCGTAGCTGGCTGCGTTGTGCTCGTCACGGGTTTCTGCGTGGCCAGTATTGATGTTATTTGCGCTGGATCGAGAGACCAGTGTTCCTGACCGACTAGACTCTCTGCGCCGTTCGGACCGGCCTGATATAGGTCGACAGCCGCGTAGGTTGTGGTGGCGTCTATGGAGACGTAGACCGTCGAGACGGAGTTGAAGGCTTTGGGGTCCGCCATTCTCTTTGAGCCTGTTGACAATGATTACGATGGTAGGTATCGAATCACAAACTTAGGCGAGTAGTTGAAGAGGGAAAGAATTCTGACGATGAGATTTTCTCTCAATAGGTAGAACAATAATCGTCTACCTTGTGGGTCTGTATTATGGCCCATGCGTGGAGATATGCGAGGCGAGGCGAGGCGAGGCGAGGCGGCGCGAAAAATCCTCAATTGAAACACGATGTTTTTCTGCTTACCCAGGGATTATTACCGTACAGGAATCCACACATTACAAGCAAGTTTGTTCAAATTTGCGAAAATATTCTGTTGAGAATGTTTTTCTTTACCCGGGTTTCAGAGATGATACGGTCGGGTTTGAGAAGGAATCTGTTCGCTCCATGACGCCCGTTCAGGAGGAGATCCGGCCCGGTGCTAGGTAGGAGAATCAGTCAGGTTTGTTTGCTGTTTCGTGATACGATCTGTGCACCCATGGTCTCACGATGACACGGTTTGTATCATGATTCAGACATTCTTTCTTTTATTTATCTCTCGGTTCATATAATATCCTCCCCACGCATCTCGACGCATCACCCCTATCGCGAATCTTCACTTCTTCACCTACGCAGTCAGTTCAGACTCGAAACCAGCACAGACCCTCGATAGTTCCGACAGCACGGCTTATGTACGTAGGTTAGGTAGGTATGTAGTTGGCCTGCTTCGCCTCTCCTCCGTATCCACACACAGCCCACTGATAATCCACGCAGTCAGAAACCGGACTAAGAGAGAGAGGATGACAGTCAGCCCTACTACTTGGCAGGTAAAAGATCAGTAAATGGCCCAATGACGCGGAGCCAAGCACTTATTACATATACGGTCGTCCCGATTCTTACGCGTAGATGCAATCGTACGTAAGTTAACAAGTCTCTAACGACGAAAGAAGACCTCGCCTTTTATATTCGTAGGTAAAGGTGGAACCAGGCTCGAAGGAGTCTAGGTCCGGGTGATCGTCGTTGCTTTTATCCTGGTTTTGGTTACGTCGGACGGGGACGATCACTTTACTAGGAAGAGAAGAGAGGAGGGAAAAGACAGAGAAGCACAGCGGCAGTGCAGATGTTCATGTAAAGTATTACGTACATTGGCATAACCAACTTTTCTTCTGTTCTAGGGTAAGGTAGAGACTAGGTAGGTAGGTAGGTATGTAAGATGGATTACGGCTCATCATTCTGAACGAGTCCTAGTTTGCTACGTGTCATGGATGGATGGATGGATGAACGAGGGGTTGACATGGACAATTGCGTGACGAGATGGGCATATTTCTTCCGGATGTGTGGCATGCTCGTGCGACTTCTTGGTATCTTTTGTGCATCCACACAGTCGACGCCAGCTTCATCATCATGGGAAGGGTTTCGCTTGATTTTCGCGGAAGGGTTCGTCGTACAGGAATAGTGTCTGTATGCTATATTGGGGAGTGTGGAGGGAGGAGGGGAGGGGAATGGGATTCCATTGGCGTTGTTGTTGGGTCACAAGGGGTGTACGAGTATCCGTATTGCGGACTAGAAGAGAGGGCCAAGTTATGCAGCGAGCATGGATGGGACATTGGCATGCAAGCGAGGCCAGACTGGATCAGCACAAAGCCAAGTCTACTACCAAGTCTACTCGTACGGAATAGAAACTCGCAAGAGGATGATATATCTGCCCACTTCCTCACCTTGGGTGCCATTTGCTGAAATAATTATCCCGACTTTACGGGTTCGACGGACTGGCTTCATGCATAGTATTCCACACCTATCGATCCTGCGGTAGACCTAACTGCTATTTATAACCACACCTACCCTACCCTGGACCATGATGGGTGCGCGCACTCCACTGCGTACAGCAGGACCATCATCATCGTCATCCAAGACCACTCACAAGCAAGCTTGGGTTTTCGGTTCGGGATTTGCGTCGATCGTGGATGGGTGTGGTGCACACACAGCCCAGAGTCCAGTGCAGTCCAGACAGGATATGAACGGATAGAAGAAGAATCCAAAGTACGAACTGGTATCATGTATGTATAAGAAACGCTGGGCACGTTCAACGAACAAGTCTGGAACCCGTAGTTAAAACCAGCCTCACTTCTTAACGCCCGCCGCGCTGCTGGGTCCGGGGGTGTTCGTGCGCGACGCTAAGGAAAGCTGGAATGGGCACAGCACTTGCACGGAAAAGGTGATCAATCCCGTTCTTGACTTTTTAATTCTCCGATCCAGCTGAATAGGTAGTAAGACTCTACATACTCTAATACTACTGCTCACCTTCTTTTCCGTCTTGTTACGGTAGGTGGTAATCAGTCGGTTTCGAAGATGTCCCCACGGAGGAATTGACGGGAGTGGAGTCTGCTGCAGAGAGCTGCCGAGTTGTCTTTTTAGGCAATAAACTGTCAACTAGGTGATTAATTTACTTACTTACTTAACTCATGAGGCTCTGCGAATCCCTCGTTTGTTCGGGACTTCAACGGAGGGAGGGGGAAGACAGACAACAAGACAACAAGGTAGGGGAGCATCGAAGAAAGGGGATCCCCGAGAAGGAGGGCAAGCCACTGAGATATTAGATTGGACTTCCGTACGTTACGGCTTACGATACCATGCCCAAGGCATACCTATTATTTTTCTTGTCGAAAGTACCTTTAGCCCGTGCTAACTAACTAACAGCTGTCAGTCTGTATGTATGTATGTCGATTCTTGTATGTAAGTGTGCAGGACGACCAGAGATCATCCCATGCAATGATAATGCAGCCGCACCCCCATATTCCTCGGCCCTTCCCATCACTTAAGTCATCTACTCACTCACTCGTTCACTCATCCAACCATTCATTCATCCATTCATTTCGAAGAATCCTCAACCTGTAGCTACCCATACCCCCTAGTTAATCTTCTACTTTTTTGGATCTGCCTGTCTGGTTCTTCTCAACCCCGATTCTTTTCTTCTCCAACTGCGCAACGTGCATCTTCCGTGAACCTGGTTCCTCTCACCATCTCTCTCTCTTCACTGCTGCTACCTAACGCATCTCACCTCACCCAGTCCGTCTATGCCTCTATCAATCCCAGCTAGATAGACATACAACCCGTGCCACCTCGGGAGTGTCCGCCGTGATCCACACATCACCTCACCTCACTCAACCTCACCTCATATCCCATATCTCCCCAAAAAGCAATGAACGACTCCATCACAAACCTCGGCCTCTCCTGTCTCGACGGCGCCACCTTCTACACCTGCCAGGACAGCCCCATCGCCTTCCTCGGCTGCTGCAAAATCGACCCCTGCAGCAAGACCAACGGCGGCACCTGCCCGTCCTCGGCTCTCGCGCAGGCCACCTTCGACGCCGACAAGTACGCCCAGATCCCCGGCCAGGCCTGCGTCAAGTACTCCACGGCAGAATGGTACACGTGCATCGCGGGCCCCACGTTCCTGGGCTGCTGCACGTCGAACCCCTGCGCGAATGATGGGCTTTGTCCGAATGCGGATCTAGTCGGCGCCGTGCTGAGCAAGAATCCGAAGGATGCGGCGCCGTTTTTGAATTCGACTCTATCTTCGCCGAGCGAGACGAGTACGCCGACACCTGGGGGGAGTAATTCGGGCGCGGTCTCGCATACGGGGAGTATTGTCGGCGGGGTGATTGGTGGTGTTGTGGGGTTGGTTCTGCTTGGATTTTTGGTTTTGAGGTGTTGTCGACGCAGGAGGGATGGTGATGGTATGGCGCGCGAGGAGGAGGAGAGTGGGGGGGATGTGGCGGGGGCTTATCACGGTTCGCATTCACGACCCGGTGTAAATGTGGTTCTTGATGCTGATTTGGTGACAGACTCACATAACGGCAGCGCGGCGACACGCGCTTCCGTATCTTCTCTCTCGACGGTGAATACGCGGCGCTGGAGCCCCATGTCTCTTAGTTCGATCAGTTCTATTATGGGCTTTAAGAGACATAGTAGCGGGGGCAATAAGAATCGGAAATCGCAAAATGGGCATGAGATGAATCAGAACGGACATAGGATGGCGGAGCTTGATGCGTTGGAGGAAGGAGGGGGGATGTTGAGGCCTGAGTCCGCGCAGAATAAGATGGTTTATGAGGTTCCGGGGTCGATGCCGATGGCGCCTGAAGCGAGGGAGATGCCGACGTAGGGATGGTTACGGTCTTTTTGGTTATTATGGGTTGGTAATGGAAAGTACTATTGGATGAACTACGAGACGATGAATGGGCGATGTCAGTTGGGATCTGGCAGTGGAAAATTGTTTGCGAGCATTGTATATCATGTTGGATTTTTTGTACACGAGTAGAACAGACAGACAGACAGACAGACCTTGGACCGTCTCGCCAATCTGATTTGGAAAGTAAATATACCCCTTTGTTATTATTCCATTATCAATCTGGTATCATCATGAGAGTAAATAGCCGTAATCATAAATCATTATCAATCTGATCCTCCTCGTATAAACTCCATTGAAGATAATTGTGTTCGCTAATAAGCAGGCCGATTCATCCAACTCTTGATCCTCTCCCGCAACGTCGGACTCGGCGGCGTGCCCGAGCTGGCACTACTGCGACGTCTCTCGGGGTGCTCGATCCTGTTCGCCATGTTGCATTCACCCGACGTCGGGAGACGAGAGGCGCCGACGCGGTTTGTTCGGCCTGTGCGTGTATCAGTAGCGATTGACAACATCAATCCTTTTCGTAGTGTTCTTTTTTGATGATGACGTGAGATGGATTTACATGATGAAAGCGACAGCTCTCACTCACAATAGTAATCAGCACGTCCGGCGTCGTCGAGGACGGCCTGGTACTTCTCTTTCGCAGCTAGATATGCCTTGGACATATTTCCCCCTTTTTGCGAAGCTTTCTTCAATTGATGTGATTCTCGTTCAATTGATTTTAGATGATCAACATCGAGCAAAGAGACAAAAGCCTCTGCTTCGAGCTGAGAAGAGGGAACGATCGCATGAACGCCCATTGAGGGGTTCATATAGCATTCCCCCTCCCGATGCTCTCATTAGTCAGACGGAGCTCGCCCCTCATTTATGATATCAACTCTCGCGCGATGCGACGACAAGATTGGTCCGATTCGGTTGGTGCTTCTTATTCGCGGTGACTAACCCTGCGATGGAGGGTTGGGCGACACAAGACCGTCTGCGTCCTCTCGGTGGTTGCTGTTAGTGCATCTGGGGTCTGGACTGTCGATTGCATTAGCTGTCCGTCTGTTTTTGTTCCTGGCTCGATGATATTGATGCAGTCATGAACATCCTCAATGTATCTGATCTGCGTACGTGGTTCATCTGAGGTCAGGGGCTCGAGAGCATCAAAAGCACGTTTCGACCTGCCACTGACAAGCAGCCAGTCTTCACCTGCCGACCGACCAGATCATGTGACGCCCACCACCCCTTTCATCCCATCTCGCAACGCGCAAGGGCCATATAATGCTAAACAACCCACGGTCCTTCTAACTAGTAAACCAAGGACCTCAATGGCACAGTGGTCAGGGACAAAAAAAAATCTCTGAAAAGGAAAATTCCACCCCACGGACACTGCCAGAGGTCAACGGTTCAGATACGGCTCCGAGCTAGGAATTTTCAAAAGTATTATTCCGTCTGCGCAAAGAATTCGAAAAGCAGTGCTCGGCAAGATACGAAAAGCCGCAAACAAGTACCCCAATGAAAGATGCGAAAGCATGGGGCGCGTTGGAGCGAGGGCACTAGTTTACTACCCAAAGACCCGAGCCAAGGCGTGATCGGTATGTATTCCCCTGACCTTCCCTTTGAATATTCTTTTTTTTGTGGTTTTGTTGGTTGAGTTGCCTGGTTGATAGAACTTACGCTGCTGAGAAATGCAGATCGGGTGTGGTCACAATTTCTCAGCATCAGACTTAGATTCGTCGTCCCTGGGATATGATGTTGGAAGGCAAGGTGTTTTGGATCGCAGACCTGGTCGTCGCCATGTCGGCACCACTATACCTCCGATTCTATCGAACAACCTCAACATGATGACACATTTTCTCTTTATTACAACACGAGAAATCAGCTGGCCGAGTGCAGTCTTTGCCCGAGGGTCATGGTTCGAATACGGCCTTAAGCTAGAAATTTCCATCTTGTCGGCGGTAAAGAAACCGGCCTCGAGAGAAGGTGAGAGACATTCCGACTGCCGTACAACGGGCAATGTCTGACATGATGGCCGCGAATATACCATCAAGAAAGCGAATAACTAGACGCCCTCGGGCGATTGCATTCTGGTCCCTGTGTTGGGCCCCTTTTCAATCCCGAGACATACATATGGGACCTGGACGATGTCCATGGAGGTGATATAGGGATGCCTCGATCAAACGAGACACATTATGTTCCACATACGTGGCCGTAGGTAACCGTCTCATAAGACTCCTCCATGATAGTTGTAAAATAATACTGGAACGTTGATCAACCTAAATTCCATGATGGATTGATTACCTATGCCTGTACGGATAGAGCTATGCATCGATGTCTCTCTACCACCGTACACAGTCTTTATTCTGCGCGGAAACTCGATGTCGACTCCCGCGCATCGACCCGAGTTCTCGGAGTCATTCGTAGAGATGAAGCCAAAATACGATACTTGAGTTGCTGATGTCAACTCTTGGTATACGACTTCTTGGCATCGGACTTAAGTGGTTACTTGGCATGAAAAGAACAATCACGAAGGCTTGAATCGATCGGGACGAGACTCGGGTTGTTATTTTTGATCGCGATGTCATCATTGCTGGTCAGGACTCAGCACCGCTAACCCGTACTTGCACAATGGCCGTCAAGTGGATCCGGCTAACGGCGTCCTAAAGCCGAAAACAGTGGGGCTAGTACCACGAGCAGATACGGCCGGTCCAGGTACCGGTAGTTCTAATTGCCTATCTGGGTTAGATAGACGTCAAAGTGTCCTCGATGGCAACCGGACCAGCATGTGCTCTCTTCATTGGTATCACCTGCCGAATTCAAAACCATTCGCATCGATCAGCTAGATCCGGAGTTTTAAGAGTTAAATATAGGCGTGTCAAAATACGAAAATTATGTGCAGATCGGTGTCAGCTCGAGTACCAAGATATGGAAAACCGACATAAGACCTCGTTGGGTTCGAATCTTATGTCAGGTGCTGAACTTGTACCTAAAGGCACTGAAGTGGCAGGTACTTGCGGCTTAGGTACATCCTCCATCCATAGCGTGGGAAGATCAGGTTAGCGTTCCAGCAAGTAATGCGAACGCAGCGATACTCATACCGGTTTAGCGCGGCAAGCCCGAATCCACAGTTTCTCACTGCACGAAAACCTGGGCTGCAAAAGCGGCATTAGCGTCAGAATAATAACGCCACCACGCAACACAGGCCTCGCTCCCATTGGCCCTTCGCGATTCTCCGTCGGCTTAAGGGTGGGTTCTCGTGTGCACTAGCCAGTAAGTACCCAGGTACCTCCATCCTTGAGGAGAGGCTTGCCCCTTCTAATCCGTATTTCGTCTTTGTCCATCGCCAACCGAACATCTTCCCTCGACACGAAGGTATTTGTCCGTGTACCTTCATCCGGTCCATCTGGCAGCGCAACGAGTTCTCTGTGCTCCAGCTCGCCGTTCCGACCGTAGACGGCTTGTGCCTTACGACCGCGCATGATATACGTTCCACAGTCGCTCGTTCCCGCCAGACAAACAGCCCAGGTTCGAGAGAAGAAACCTCTCGCGCACTAATACAAGCCTCGTTGCCGAGTCGACCGCTTCCCTGTTGTCGAGAAGAGGCTGGAGTTGGCGTCACTCGTTCTGCCACAGCCTTCCGAATTATCACCGCGCCTTAATACCACGTCCTGTCGTCCATCTAACTGCCGCGCTTCCTCCCGGTCGAGGCAGCACTCCGATCCACGGTCGTTACAGCCGCACCTCTCGAGTCCTTCGTTCTAGGCTTGTCATCGCGCGACCACGTGTGACAAGATGGGAGGCTTCGGCGACTTTACCGACATCTGCCGCGCGGCCCCGCTGCCGCTTTGCGCGGTCGTTGGCCCTCTCTCGGCCATCTCTAATGGCGTCGGCGTTGAGACCAACTGCTTTGCGCGCAACATCGAGCTCGCGAATACCATCATATTCCAAGGCGCATCCAGCTTCCTGCACATTATCGCACTCGCCATGACCGTTGTCATGATCCTGCATATCCGTGGCAAGTTTACTGCCGTCGGTGAGTATATCACACTTTAATATGTTTGCGCCTAACGAGACAACGCATCCCGGACTGCTAATCGCATTAACTATTCACAGGCCGCAAGGAGATTCTAACCTTTTTCTATCTGTTCCTAATTCTCACGGTCTTCTCTCTGATCATCGATGCCGGTGTTGTCCCCGTGGGCTCCTCGCCCTACCCCTACTTCGTCGCCGTGCAATGTGGCTTTACCTCAGCCCTCGTCACATGCCTTCTCATCAATGGTTTCGTCGGCTTCCAATTATATGAAGATGGAACGCCCCTGTCGCTATGGATGTTGCGACTTTGCTCCTTCGCCGCTTGGCTCATCTCTTTCTTCGTCTCTCTGGCCACCTTTAAGTCCTGGGCTGGTCTCGGACCCACCAACACCGTTGGACTTTTCGCCGTCCTCTACCTGCTGAACGGCGTCCAGCTCGTGGTCTACGTCGCATTGCAGATTCTGCTGGTTGCCCGCACGTTGGAGGATCAGTGGCCTCTGGGTCACATTGCCTTCGGTGTTTTCTTCTTCGTCGTTGGTCAGGTCTTGCTTTACGCTGTCAGCGGAACGATCTGCACCAAGACAAGTCACTATATTGACGGACTCCTCTTTGCCACTGTTGGTAATCTGCTTGCCGTCATGATGATTTACAAGGTATGTACTCCTATTCATAATACTAACATAAATTATGCTAATTTGCTTCAGTACTGGGACTCCATCACCAAGGAAGACCTCGAGTTCTCCGTGGGAACACGCATGAACAACTGGGAGGTCAAGGAGCTGCTTCCCGAAGAGGACCGGCGCAACACCATGTACGCCGACGACCCGTACGGCCACTCGAGCTCCTACGATCAGGGATACTCCCCCAACAGAACATCCCGCTACTAGGGGTTTAAGGATCGTTCTGTTGGCGAGCTCCGGGGGAATGGCGGCTTCGAGAGGTCGACTTCGGGTCT
The DNA here is from genome assembly GCA_028637755.1 of Xylariaceae sp. X170. Lineage (NCBI taxonomy): Eukaryota > Fungi > Ascomycota > Sordariomycetes > Xylariales > Xylariaceae > Xylariaceae sp. X170. Next base: position 116,514 of record JAJFDJ010000047.1, on the reverse strand, counting down.
CCGATACGAGAGTTCCGTGTCGGATTTTCCTAACTAATTCGAACGGCATGCATTGAGACGGCGTCGGCAAGATTACTCTTGCCGGGACTGAGTAGAGAGAGAGATACGCCTGAGTAACGAGATGAATGGATGCATTACATCGGCAAGGCGTTTGTTACGTGTGTGTTGTTGTTGTTGTTGTTGTTGTTGTGAACCCTAGCGATTTTGTGTATTTATGTCCTGTATGAGTACCTTATATATGAAGACTCGAGCCGCTGCTTTTTTTCATTAATTATAGCGTGGCTGAGATGGGGAGATGGGGAGGGGGTTTGCGGTATTGTTTATGATGGGTTCTGATAGCATTTGTGTATAGCTTAATCGATATGCACTACGATTTTCGTGGATTTTGTTGTGGTGGTTTTGTGAGGTTGTTTTTATTATCTGTGTGTGAACTCATCATTGTTTTGACGAGCGCGTAGTAGTCTAGAAAGGGGGACCAATCTTTGGTCCATTCATCCAGACACGAGACTGGTTGAGTATGGACTTTCTGCCTGTCTGATTCAGGGGTAGATTGTTTCCATATGTTGGAGACGATGTGGATGTCAACGCGTTTGGTTGACAACGGCAGTATAGCCTCCAGAGGCAGCCAGTGAACCATGTGCGGTGGATTGAAATCCGAAGCAGCGCGTAGTATCCCATGGATAGGTTCATTGCCCTTGTATGATGCGATTGTGCATACAGCATATCTTGGCTGTGGGTGGGAACAAATTCCCGATGTTCTCTGGTGGGATGTGGTTCAGGGGTAAGAAATTCATCGAAGCCGACCCGAGTTTGTGCGCATGAAGGCCGATGAAGATGGATACCCATTCTCTGTTTGTAGTTCGCGAGTATCATCGAGGCCGAGGATTTGGTCGCAATTCGCCCTGCTCGTTGTTCGGGTCGCAATTCGTCCAAGTGTTCGAACAAGTCGAGGCGTTGATTCGGGATCGGCCATATCATCGATCTCAGAAGGACGTTTGGTTTAAGGAGTCGAAGCGCGCATCCCCTTCACTCACCCTCCTCATCCCCAAAACTCAACTTAATCTTCTTCGCCGTCTTCTTCTTGACGCTTTTGACCGTTTTCTTTTCTCCGTCCTTCTCTTTCCCTTTCTCATCTACTCCCTTCGTACCCTTCGTTGCCTTCGCCCTCGGCGCATCCCCCTCCTCCCGAAGTAGTTTCCTCACATCCTCACTCGCCTTCGCAATCCTCTTCTCGCTCCGTCCCTCCTCGTCCTCATCAGCGATAACGCGGCCGACTTTTCGTTTCCTAGCCGCGCCGATAGCTGCTACCCTTTCCTTTTTCTCATCCTTCTCTTTCTCCCCCTCGTCCTCCTTCTTGTCCTCTTTATCACCATCTTTCTCCTCCCCCTCAACTAACTCTTTGGATTGAATGCTGTCCAAATCAACAACATTCCCCTCCTCATCCACAACAACCGGCGCATCCTCCGCCTCCTCCTCGGCGGACCTCTTCTGGCCCGGACGTCTGTGCGCAGCAAGGATCGGATCGGGACCCGTTTGCGCTTCGCGGTGGCCGTGGAGACGTGCGAGGAAGGGCGGGAGGGAGGAGTCGTAGGTTAGGTTTTTGGCGGTTATTTTTTGGGACATTTTGGATAGTCCGGGATGATTGTGGTCACGGGGGTTGATGTGATTGTTGGGAGGGATTGGTGAGCTGGTAAGGTTGGTATGGGACTGGTGTTGTTGTCAGAATGTTGGGTTGAATGTTGATGCGGGAGGTTCTTTATCTGATAGCGATGCGATCGCGGACGTGAACGTAAGTTGATTTACAGTGTGAGGTTTGGACATACTGTAATACGCACGGTCTCAGTGTAAGTGATAGAATGTCTGTGTTCACAACTCTTCAGCATAATAAACATTCAAGCAAATACGATTATGTTTCGATTCGATAAATTCACATCATTAAGTATACAGGTAACTGAGTGGGTGTGTCTCTTTAGAATCCGTATTGTGTTGAGCAGGAACGTCAACATGTTCGAATTTCATGAAGATGCATCGCTTGCTTCATAATGGAACACGGTCTGTTAAACGACAACATTGATGAGACAGTGGACACGGCACAAAGAACGGACACGCAGAACTAAACTCAAGTAAATCCAACTTGCTAGTGGCATGGGATACTGTATTTACCTAAAGAGAGTAAACACTCCTCATCGCAAGACCGCGATACATACAATGCGAGCTCAGCCCCTGACGATGATTCTTCATAACGAGTCACCACTGATCAAGGGGACCAGATAGTACCTCACTTCTTCCTCAACATGAAGATCTCCCCAGCAACCGCATTATCACTAGTAACAAACAGCCTCTCGCCAGAATTATCCCAACTCACACCCGTCAATCTCCAGCACGAGAACGAATCACAGACTCCAGGGTCCCGCGCCGACATGATAGTCGTATAGCTCTCCTGAGAATCAGCCGCCGCGACGGAATCATACAGACCATCCGCCGTCTTCGTGAACGGTACTTCGGCCAGGGAATATCCACTCGCCGGACTCCGGTTCCAGGATCCGTGGAACGTGATGTAGAGGTTCGATGCGTCTTTGTCGAAGGTGCTCCCGATGGGGGCCATGTGTGCTTGGAAACTTAGGCGGGGTGGATTTGAGGCGCCTAGGCAGGATGCGTCGTTGAATGTTGCGTTGGGCGTTGTGACGAATTGGGAGCCTGTTTTGAGGTCTGTTGTGTCTGTGAAGTCGGAGGGCTCCCAGACTGTGAAGCAGGTGGGATAGCCGAACCAGTTTGGTGAGCGTGGGTTTTCTGGGTCGCCGACTGGAGATACGATATAAGTTTCCGAGTTGATCTATAAGACGTAACTTGATAAAAGGTGACTTACAGTAATTCAACTCCTCAGCTGGGTTGTTGTTATGGATGTCAGTCGAGACCCCGTTAATGGTTCTCGTGAACTCATCACCGCTATTCTCAACGCCCCAGGCATGACCGTTCGGATCAAACGCGAGCGCCACCTCGTTGCGCACGCCATAAGCGATCATGGTTCCCTCAGTATGGTAGTTATACCCGTTCGCGGGCGTCTGGCTGACATCAAAAGCCTTGACACTTGCACGACCGACCGACGGATCGCCAGATTCGTAATCCCAGTTGGAGTTGGAACCCGTAGAGACGATGATGATGTTGGGGTTCTTCGGGGATATGGCGATGGTTCGTGTAGGATGTCCCCCCTGACTGTCGATGTTGACGACTGTCTTCTGGTTGGAAGCCTGACGGGTTGCAACATCATAGGACCACGACGACACCTTGGTGGGCGAACTGGTGTACAGTGTCTTCCCGTCGGGAGTTAGGCTCAGGCCGTGGTTCAGCCCGGAGTCCGAGATGATGGTCGTGGTGCTGTTGATACAGCCGTCTGAGCCAAAGGTGTGCACTGACACGCCCAAGGAGGTCTGTATCACTAACATGTTGCCCAATGAGTCAAAGATGACATTTCGGGGCAACTGCAGGCCCGTGGCGATTTTGGTCATCTGCCATCCCGAGTCGAGGGTGTAAGGGTACCTGGGCCCATCTACTCCGGGGCATGAGGTTGGGAAGGGAAGGGAGGATTGGGCCAGAGCTGTACAGAATCAGTATCGGGATCTTTTGTCTTGAGAAAAGTTCATACCACTGCCACCGAGGGTAACCCCTATTGCTGCTGTCAGTAGCCAACGCATATCGGTGCCTTTTCTTCGCTTCAGGGGCAAGTTGAGACAATAAGAAGCTATTCTTGAAGGCGAGGTATGAACCCGGTATCTGGAGGACATAAGCAGCCACCGATCGATGAGGAGGGGATATGCCTCAAATACCCCTTTCCCATACAAGGTCACATTGTTTCTACACTGGACCACGGAGGCAAGTCTCCAATGGGTTGCTTGGCACAAAGCCCAAGACAAGACGTCAAGACATAAACACACATCTCTACACTCATCTTTGGTCACTCTTATATGCGACATCTTGTTGCCCAGAATGCCCAGTGGTTCAAAATTCCCTTCCATTGGCCATTTCTGTCCGGATGGACTTTAACCTTTCAAACGGGCATCCTATTGAAGGAAAGAGAATGGGGTTGACCTCATGATCCTCGGAGGGGATTGTCAAGATCAACCCAATTAGGCGAGATTCCAGCGAGGATCGCCATTCAACCGCGATTCCCCTACCGGAAGATATCATCACGTTTTCTTCTTTCGAATGAAGGCTCCGTTCTTCTGTAAATCTTTCGATTTGGCCTCTCATGAAGTTTTCATGATTCCGTACGTGATGTATGTATACCGACCCTCATCCTCACCTGATAGTGAGACACAGCATGAGTCGCTGTAAACACATATACACCAAGACTGTTTCGACGCATCTGTCAACGCCGATGTCATGTCACCGGAGAAGCTTCACCACCAACGAATGACCGAAGCTGTACAGATGACACCCTCACTCCTATCGCACGGAATACACCCGCTCATGTGGTGTTCGTAGCTTAAATCAGCCCTGTCTTGCCTTGTCCTACTCACTTACACACGAATCGTGCGACGGTGCCTGGATCTTACGGGGTCCTGCTCAGGGATGGACTGTCGATTCGATCGGAATTGCATGTCTCATTGGATTCTCGTCGACAGTCTGCGTCCTCGCTCGATGCACTGGGTGACACCCTCAGAAAGTATTCCGTAAAAACGAGGTCGTCAAAGGTACACGTGTATATTTGCAGCGACGGCACCAGCCACACCTCAGGATCATTGGCTGCGTCCGAGTCATTTCTGCCGAAAAGCGGGCCAGCTCTTCTAGACCCCCTATCGCGTCTGCCGATTCCGCTCCAGCTGTCACCCACAGGAGGATTACACGGGTAGAATTTAGCGTGTTGTGCCTGAGACATAGCGCTCGCGACCTGGAAGTATAGCGCATCCTGGCGGGTTAGTGCAGGTACAGCGAGGTACAGCGAGGTACCAGCGCGCTGTGCCGCAGGAGGCAACACAAGCCTCAGGGCTAGAATTGGGATGAATTGCAGATTGCTGGCTCGTCTTATCGCTGGATTACGGATGACTAAGCCCTCGCTGCGCGCTCTTTTCCCCGTACTTATTCCACGCCGTCCCCGTTATTTATCTGTCTTATTCCATCCTTGTGCAAAAGGGGGCGTCATTCGAAGTCCACCAGTCTTGTTCTGCTCATGGTGCCATCCCCTCTTTCACTTGGCACTACGTCGATTCCATCATTGCCGAACTAGGCACTGCTGGATCACTGTTCGCCTGCTGGCCCTTGCGACCTTCGGCTGAGGTTTCTTGGCGGCTCGAGCAGACCGTGACTACTTGGGTCCTCCTCCCGCCAACGTCACCGTCACCGTCAACGTCACTGTCGACCGACGCATCCTCCCCCGCGACTCCCCACCGACTGCCTCTGGTCAACTGTCAAGGGTCCTGCCCCTCGTCGTCGCTCGTTACTGCTTCGGTTTCTCGACAAGCAAGCATCTGACGGATTAAGAAGAGGCATCTCGTTGACATTGCTCCATTGCCTGATCATTGGGTTTAGACTGGTCTTCTCCCATCTTCTCCTGCTATCTCTATATGCAGCTCGGCTTAGATCCATCCTCAGAACCAGCTTTGTTAGCCCCGTTGGGTGAATTGTCTATTGCGGCCCAACAGAAGAGCCTATGTTGATCTTCGAATCTCTACGAACACGAAGCAGTAAGAAATACATCAACATCGCATAATCCCCGCCTCCTAGCACGCGCCGCGTGCACCCTCTGCCGACATATAGGGACTCTACTCGTGCCATCCCTCCCGAGTCCGTCATGGATCTCATAAGACGCGCGTATCGCCGCGTGCCCTTGGTATTAGGCACCGCCTCGTTGCCTTCTGCCGAGGAGAAAAGAAATGGTCGCCGGAACCAGCTCTATGCCCGTCTCGCGTTCCTGCGCAGACCGCTCCGGTTAAAGGGCAACTCGAGCATCTCTGTGCCCCTGGGTGTCGTCTTACTGTTCCCATGCATTGCCTTAATAGTAATACTGGGTCTGGTCGTGCGCCACCCGAGCTCTCCTGGCATGATACTGATGCCTACCGGCTCTCCACCGGCTATTCGGTACGATTTTGTTCCTGTCGACGCGCCATGTCTCAGTTACATTTGCTAATCATCTATGCTCTGCAGGAAAATCTCCGAGGATCATGACAAGGTCTTTGTCACCGGCTGTCTTGAGCCCGACACCTCGAAACCCCGAGCCAACGCTGCCTTCGTCGTGCTCGCGCGAAACAAGGAGTTGGACGGTGTTATCCAGTCCATCAAGTCCATCGAGCGTCACTTCAACCGATGGTACCACTACCCATACGTCTTCTTGAACGACGGTGACTTCAACCAGACCTTCAAGGATGTCGTCCGTAACTACACGTCTGCTCCCGTTGAGTTCGGAAAGGTTGGCCCAGAGATGTGGGGCTTTCCCGACTGGATTGACCCTAAGGTGGCCAAGGAAGGTATCGCCAAGCAGGGTGACGCTGCCGTCATGTACGGTGGTCTCGAGAGTTACCATGCCATGTGCCGATTCTACTCAGGGTGCGCATCCTCTAAGTTCCTCTTGTTGTCGGTGCCTACTAACATCACGCTAGATTCTTCTACAAGCACCCTCTCCTTGCTAAATACGAGTGGTACTGGCGGTTGGAGCCCGAGATCAAGTACTTCTGTGATATCACCTAGTATGTCGTGATTCTGATGTCTTTGGTTTCGATTTCTTTCTGTACTAATCTTCTTACAGTGATCCCTTCTTGGCCATGATTGAGAGCAACAAAACCTATGGCTTTACCATTGCTGTCAAAGAACTCAAAGAAACCGTTCCTAACATCTTCCGCTACGCCTCTGCTTACAAGCGCCTGAACAACATTACCTCCCAGGGTCTCTGGGAAATGTTTGTCGAGCCCAAGCCTAAGACTGAACTCCCTGACGAGGATCCCAACGCCAAGCCCCCATTGCCCGAAGAAATCCTACGCACCGAACCCGGTGTCTTGCCCGAGATCCACCCTGAAGAAATGGAGGGTGAGAATTACAACATGTGCCACTTCTGGTCGAACTTCGAGATTGCCAAGCTCAGCTGGTTCCGAAGCAAGCCATACGAGGATTTCTTTGAGATGATGGACCGCAGTGGTGGCTTCTGGATGGAAAGAGTACGTCTTCCCATCAAATTTCAACCATTGCATTTCTTTATACTAACAATTTCTATAGTGGGGTGATGCTCCTATCCACTCCCTTGCCGCTGGTATTCTGCTGGCCCCTCGCGATATCCACTACTTCCGTGACTTTGGCTACCGACACACCACCATCCAGCACTGCCCTTCTAACGCTCCTTCTCGGCAACTCCCCCGAGAACCCTACCTTGAACTGACAACAAGTGATGAAAAGTACCGTATCGAAGAAGACGACTACTGGGAGCACTGGGATGAGGAACAAGAGAACGGCGTCGGATGCCGTTGCCGTTGCGACACCGATATCGTCGATGTCGAAGGCAAGGAAGGCTCTTGCCTTGCTGAATGGGTCGACGTTGCTGGTGGTTGGGCGAGCCCATAGGGATGGAAAGCACACTAATACGATTGATGCCATTCACGAGATACTACGGACGCCTTGTTCAATTGATGATGATGTCTGTGATATAGGAGGGTGTTCTTAAGAGGTTGGAACGGCCTCGAAAAAGAGTCCCAATACCAGGTTCCGGGAATGATAAAAAAAAGATACACGGCCTTCTTTACTTTCTGTGTTGGCTCTTCATGGAAGCGAAAGGCAGTTGTATGAATGAAAAAATCCAGGGTTACGAATTGGGATACTGGGCTTGGGACCTTTTTGTCTGTTCTGTTCATTCTGTACGGAGTCAGCGAGACCTACGGGTTATTTCATGTAGAAGAGCGAAAGTAGCCATGAATGAGTTAGGCTTGTATACATATCCTGGATTTACGTTACAGATATATACATAATAACTATCACGCTCCCGTGTTCTGGTATCAAAGTGTGTGGAATGTTTGAGTGATAGTTGGAAATACTCGTTTCGACACCGGCTCTGGGATGGTTGTATCGATATCTATGTTCCATGTGGTCATGAGTTGTCGATTAATTGAGTCAGTCTTCTGTGATCATGATCGTATTGTCAATTTTACCAGATGTCTACCTGCTCCATGACCCGTCTGTCTTTATACGTCGAAACATGCAAGGCATGTCGAGAGAAAGTCAGATCTGTTGCCTAACCGCGTCCCCATGTGACCAAAGTCATGAAGTTGTTGCCTAAAAATTTGAACTCGGGTTGTTAGACGAGTTTTGTCGCAGATTTACGCCGTCGGTTGACATACTTACGGACTCTTCTTACTGTCGCATAGGTAGCCATTCATTTAACTCGGAGACAAAAAGTTGGCCTTCTCAGTCAAATAAACAAACAGCCCAAAAATTCCAAGAGAAGAGCGAACAGTCAATAGAGAAAAAAAGAAAAGCAAAAAAGGAAAAAAAAGAAAGCAACTCGGGTTTGAAGGCCAAGTTGTAAAGGAATTGATTTGATTTCGCCCGGACTTGAACCGGAGACCTTCAGTGTGTTAGACTGACGTGATAACCAACTACACCACGAAACCATGTTATGTTATTTGTTGGAGGGTAGGGGCGCTAAGTAAACTCATAACTAGGGATGTGGGGAATGAGAACGACGGTTGGAATGGGTTGAGGTGCAATAAATGAAGAATAAGAGGGGAACGGTTAAGACTGGTGCTTTTATCATGCTATCTTTGCGTTGTATTTGCATAAGGATTGAAGTGATGCTGAGGGTTGGGTTAAGTTGACCGTTGGTGATAGACACTCCGAACGAGTCGCGCGTTCATGATACGCCATGAACAGAATCGCATATTCATCAGGATATTTTCTACCGACCTACGTAAGTTCTTTGCGGAGGAATTTTAAGAAGAGCAGATCATAGCATACATGAAATCATTCTTACCTATGCTGCATCGCACTCCTACTAGGAGCTCACAACAATATGAGTAGCTCCCGAGGTCTTCAACCACAACTACGCTCTATCAAGAGAACTATCACTCAATGTCCTACGCGCGCTCAATGTCTAACCATCATCGGGTCAGGGCTGACGTGACGGAACGGGACGCCATCAAAAAGTGAGCTGACATCGGTTCCTACGGCGAGACCGAACCCGTTGCTCGGCCAAATGTACTGTTCGGCCACTTCAGTGTCGTAGCGACATTGGCTTCCACGCATCCCAGTATGACCATTCGTATCATAAAGCTCTTTTCCGTAGCAAGTTGAATCTGAATAGTAAAGTATTCCAGCGCTCTGAGATATAATAGTCATGCTCATACAATAACCGACCATCCGAACACCCCTATCGCGAAACAATACTCATCAAAGCTCCGCTTCCGAATTCAAAAGCCAAAAGCTCTTACACCCCGGGTATCATCTGTTTGTTTTTCGTTGGAATGCAAGTCCTTTCTATATATTGCCCACGTCATGTCCATCTGGTACGTTCATCCATGTTCTCCTTTCGTCGTATACCGGGCCTTAGAGAGGGCCCATTAATGGCGGTGCGATTTGCTAGTATTGTCAGTATGTTTGAATGGGAGGAATGATGAGATATCACTTACATCCATGAGCTCGGCTACTAAAGCGTCGATACGCTCTGCTGTAGCTCCCTGAACCGTCACAGATCTACCCAGACTATCCACGAGCGTGGCTGTCGGGATAGACGGTCGTAGTGCATTCAGGACCTTTGCTGGATCGTACGGTCGTAAGCCTGATGCACGCCATCCGGTCGCTATATGAGGGAGTATCGTCTTCCGTGCCGTCTGGTAGTATCGCAGGAACTGGAGGTTGTTCATCGTCTGGTTCGCATCCGGGCTCTGGTTCACCAGGGACCGATACGCGCGCGCTAACGGACCCGAGATACCAACGTCAAGTGGTAGAAGGTAATGCGCTGAATGAGGCGGTAGACACAACGCAACAATCTTATGCTGATGGCAGAATCGTATGAGCTCAAGCGACGTAAGCATGCCATACCCATCAACAATCAGCAACCGATAAACGCCCTTCGTCTTGCTCGCCGTGTACTTCTCAAAATGCTGCAACCACGACAACGTGATGAGGTTATCATTCCAGCCATTCTTACTGACGGCGATAACCGTCGACTTATCAATCGAGTCATCCACCCACTCATTCTGGATCTGCGCGCCCTCAAAGATGACAAACGGCGGCAACGTCATCGCCGCCCCAATACACTCAATCACGGAAACCCACTCGCGACTCCCCGGCTGCGTCTCAAACGCCTCCTTCTGCTCACGCCCCACAAACACCTCGAAGTTCTCCCCAATCCCTTTCACCCACCCCTTCTGGTCCATGCTATACACATCGTCATCATTGATGTTATAGAACAGCTTCGTCGTCTGGTACAGATTAAACCAGTTACGCGTGATATCGTACGTCGTATTATCCTTCCTCCCGCGCTCCGTCGCCCGCTGCCACAACGCCTTCAGCTCATGGTGGCGGTTGAAGAAGTTCTGGTACCAGTTGCGTCCCAGCGGCCGGCCATCGTGCTTCTCGGCCAGCAGCTGCGTCGCCATCTGCTCCAGCCGCTTGATGGACGCCGGCCATCCCCACGCGATGGACTGCTGCACGGCCTGCACGAGCGCGTCTTCTTCCTCTGGACTCAAGCGCTGTAGACCCTGTTTGGACAGCTTGTTGGGCTTGAGGCCCGAGATGCGGTTCTGGAGCGTTGTGCGCGGGACGTTGAACTCGCGGGCCGCTTGGCGGACGCTGCTGATTTCTTTGGCGTCGAGGGCGCGGATGGCTGCTTGGATGCGTTCTTCTGTCTCCATGTTTTTCTTTATTTCACTTTATAATTTATTCTTGTGGTGAGTTTATGCAGGCTGCGTTGCAGCCGGTGTTTGATATTGCTGGTTGATTCAATTGTGTTGTGGATTTGTGAGTGAGGTCGGTAGTTGTTGCTTTGGTGGCCGAACATTACGGTCGGCTGACAGCTACAGAGTGGGGACCTCCCGATTATAGGGGCGGTTTATCGCCAGTTGGAACCTCGTTTCCTGCCTATTTGCACTATGTGAATGCCGGGCGGCCTCAATTGATGCATTACGCGGTACCGGAATAAATCTCACACAGCGGTTGGAGTGTCTGATACCCCTCAGAGATTCTCGTGAGCGACGAAACTATTCCATTATTTGTTGTATTCTTCATAGGTCCGGGATAGTCTGATAGATATACACAAGTTGAGCTGTTGATGGATCAAAAAGTCAGATAGCTAGGCTCTCACGGAAAAGTGAGGCGCACATTACGAGTCGCGCATAGTGGTGCTCCTGGAGCATCATGAACACCAACTTCGATGTATTATACTCTCATCGGCAACTGGAGGAATGCGATCGCGCAAGGCGAATACCAATAGGCTTGGGAAATCTGGCGGAGGAGACTTATGGAACATCTTTTGAAGCATTTATTTTCATCTCAGATGATAACCGAGGTCAATTGAGTACGGTATGGTGAGCGACGCAGTACTCGTTACGAAACCGTCATGAACAGGGTGGAGCTTGAATGTCTACATGCTGATCCCGTTGAATGTCTATTGAAACTCACTACCTCTCATTACTCCCAGAAAAAGAAAGACGAGTTAATGACTATTGAGTCGTGAGGTATACGTGAGCTGAATGACCGGACTAGATGCACATCATCTTCATGAAAACAAGGCAGATGTCATTGAAGGCTTCTATAGAATAACGATCACAGCTATCATCCATATGCTGTTGGGCCCGATATTGATCAATTGAAACAATGCGATATCGCTTTAGCGTCTCGTCATTCCGAAGCTTCCGGACACATTGTCGCTGGGCTGATGAGCTCCGAAACAGAGGGTCAATCTCTGGGACAAAAGGTGTTGTTCTTTAGGTAATTGGTGATTTCAGCGTTTGAAGCACGTAATACCCAGTTGGTGAGAGTGGGATTGCTTGGTCTTCGAAAATGGTTGACAACAGGCAATGTGGTGAGATGCCGTTAATAATCTCGGAGCAGCGATGAGACAAGCGTGTGAAATAGGGGCTACTACGAATTGTGGTGTCTAAGACGGTGCTCTTGTCCCATTCTTTCAATCATATGAATATAATAAGCGTGTGCATGGCCGTCGTGGCTCTGGCGCAGACCAGGATAGAGCTCCCAGGATAACACCCGCCCTCACACTCATGCGCGCAACCAGCCTTGATGATGGGATAAAACAAAAGTCTTGAAACCCATCCACACGATTCTTACCTTACAATCCCCAAAACGGATAATGATGTTTAGCCGATGATGCAACTCGGCGTACGTAGTGGTTGACCGTTGGCCGCGTGTGCGGCAACCTGGAGGCTTGGAGATCCTGAGCATACGGTCAAGGTACATTCCGCTGCCGGCTGAAGACCTTAGCAGCCTGGGTTGGGAATGGCGTGACGATCCTCCAACGTCTATGGTCTAAGCCAGAAGACTTTCATCTTGTCAAATGAGGAAGAGGGAAACCCTTTCCTCTCAGGTGTACTTGGTTTGTATCTTCTCCCAATTGCGAATGCCACTATCTCATGCATACTCTTGGCAATTCATTCGAGATAGGTAGATAAAGGAGAATAAAAAGGCCGAAACAACTTGGACTTCTGGATATGAACTAAAATCACTCGCAGACATGCGACATTTAGTACGTAATGAATGGCATGTATTCCGTGTGCACACGCGACGCCGTCTCCAACTCGCGACGCATATGAATCGAACCATCTGCGGAGAAGACGCAGGAGTACGATGACACACATAAGATCTGGAATACATACGTACCCGGGGGCTAATCATGTCTAAGCCGCGACCTATACCGTACGTAGATTAGAGCATCGTTTTCCATGTCTCTCATAAAAGACCGGTGAAGGTACCGAAGCTAGCCAGCGACAGTCGTAGTCTGAGAATGCCGAGCAAAAAGAATCGCGAGAGCTGCTCTAGATAGAATAGCGCGTCGCTATCGCCATTCGCGCGTGCAATGACCCAAGCGGTTTACATAATTCGCCAAGGAACCGAAAGGTATGTAGGTATCTGTATCATGAAACATCTGGTTAGCTGAACTGCGAGCTAGTTCAAGAAGATGCATCTCATGTTGAGATTCCAAGAAAACAGATGTAACTTCGTGTCCAGGCTCTCGAAGGTACATGCTCTAACCGCCATGGCCAGGGAGCAACTCAGGCTCAACGCTGATGACATTTCAACTTACTCCCTGAGTTGAACCATGACATACAGCTAATTGAACATTGGAGGATCAACCCCTTCAGACATATCAGGCATCTGTGCTTTTGAATTGCAAATAACGGGATAATGATATCGAGGGAGACAGCTCTTACAAGGTGCACCAACCCCGAATCCGGTGCCGGGGGCTTTGGAGTTGAGAAAGACGCGGACGGAGTTTCAAAGAGGGGACCGAGGGAAATGTTGCAGTAACATTGACTTTTGATTCGACAGTCAGAAACCCCGGACAGGTACACGATATTTGCCCGTGATCTCTACCAAGAAGGTAGGTAGTATCCCAAGGTCACTCACGTGGGTGGTAGATACCAAGGAAGCTTGTATTGTTCCACCGACGATTGCATCAAAGGACTGCGAGTCAAGTGCATGGATCCATGTGCCTCGGCGCTGTATGCAGAGAGGCAGACAAGCTCAGACAAGCTCAGACACTCTCTCCACCGGAGCTGTTCATCTTCGCAAGCATGAAACTAGGTCAGTCATCGAAACTTCGTGGGGGATTACGCGGCACTCTGGCACTCTGGCAACAGTGGTTGGTAGGTGCCGAGCTTGTGACGAGAGTAATGTGACCCCTTTTCGATCATTGACTGATTATATCGCACTTATCGAAACGGCTGCCTGCAAACTGGTTATTTTTGCTGAGGGTGGTAGATACACATGAGTGTACCTGTCGCCCTCTCTCCATGCAACATCGTATTGTCAGGTAGGTATCTTGTAGGCGCCATCATCCTCGGCTTGCGACTCTGCTTATTAGTTTGCCCTCTAGGACTTATCTGCTTGCTAATGGTCGGTCAGCAACGCCTACCTTCACTTGGTGGACATACGAAGAGCTTGGCAAAGTCGAGACGGCGGCCAGTTCTGCGTCCTTCCATCGACAATTAGAGAAGGTCAAATGTAGAATATGGAATTGATTCGGTAGAAAGCAATTCCGTGCGAGCCCAAGTTGGCATGGTCCACGATAGGCACAGCACCGGGGGTACCACGTCGTCGGTGCTTGGCATCCCCTCGATACAACGACAACGACTTCAGTTATCGCGCCAAGGCGTTTAGGTGGGGTTCTCTTGGGGTGCACTGCATTAGCGCACACCAACGTTTCTACCGGGATCTCGAACTGACGGGTCTCTCGGCTCCTTCTCCGATCATCAGCGGGTTCAGGCAGTGTCTGCGAACGTGTGCTGAGTGCTGAAGCAGGCCGTCATAGGAGGGTGGCCGGGACGCCCATAAGGCCGAGATCACGGTGGACGAACGCTTCATGCGCTAGCGTAATGGATTTTCCGACTAAACATGCACTTGTCTCCGGCCGCATTAGCGTGGCTCGTAAGGCTTGGCGCCCGGACCGGGGTCATGCTCAGCGCACTTACACCCGGTAAGGTATAGTCCGCCGATTAAGCGCTCCGAGTAGACGCAACGGCCCTTCATGCGTAAACTACCTTTGCTGTAGGTAAGTATGCTGATACTACCTACCTATACCGGAATCAAGCTTGATTGACCTGATTTTCGAGAACAAGGCTGTCGTGAGCTTGGTCCGTCGATGTAGGCTTCGTATGTAACTGCAAGTAGGCACGTATAATGTACGATATGTTGAGCAAGGCACGTCCTGTAAGGTTGCATACCACACTGGCCAAGGAAAGGGGCAAGCGGCAGGACCCGTGGCTATGCCACCAGAGCGGTTTCAGAACCTGTCTTACTGCGACGGGCAAACAAAATTCACCATGAGACGGTGTCAGACTTCGAACGTATGCTAGGAGGCACTTGGTCGAATCTCGTCGTGCCCCAAAGTACCCGGATGACCCCCATCGTCGGGGGATTGAGGAGACGTGTTCCAGATATGGAAGGACGAAGATTAGTCCATTTGTTGAATACGTACTGGACGCAGGCTATTACTTGGCATCAGCTTGGACTTAGCATCCGCGCATATCTCTGATTAGCCGGATAAGGGGCTTGAGAGCTTTAGCAGTCTTCATAGCTCTGCTTCCAAGAGGCCCTGGGACCAATGACCTGCTCGGCCCGGAGTTACTAACTTCAAAGAAGATAGAACGGTAAGCGTATAGAAAACCACCTTCTATAACGGCATGTTTCCCCGCTAAGATAGATAGCCAATCGGACAATTCCAAGTGCATGTCAGGTGTTTGCAGAGCGAGTGACCACACTCTGTCTTTGAACGTCAACAACCCCCCAACCTTCAAGATCAGGGCTGTTCACATACAGACCACCCTGACCCACGAACTCCACCGTGGAGTCGAGTCACATCGACTTTCTGGGGACTAGTACAGGAGCTTCTGGTGTTGGGAATGATCGACGGCGATGGGGGGCGAACGAGTCTGAGAACTGATAGAGAAACGGAGTAACGTGCCATCACGAGAAGTGAAGCGGGTATAAGAGCGCGAGGAATTCCTCCTCAGAAAAGCTCTTTTCCACTCATCATCGTCTCAATCCATTCTATCTCGAGGAACTTGCCATCCGAAGCCTATCCATCTCGAACCTTGCTCTTCAGTTCTGCCAAAATGCGATCCGCTGCTATCCTGGCCGCCGCCCTCCCTCTGGTGCTCGCCGCTCCTTCCAAGCGTGCGACTCCTGCTCCTCTCCTGAAGCCCCACCAGAATGCCCAGGTTATCGAGGGCAAATACATCGTTAAGCTTCGGAGCGATGCTGTTCACGCCATGGATGCTCATACCAGCTTGATTGCCAGCAAGCCCAGACACACCTACAATGCCGGCAGCTTCAACGGATTCGCCGCTTCTCTGACTGCTGAGGAGCTTAAGGCTCTGCAGGACGAGCCCGATGTAAGTGAATAGTCGGAAATTCTGTGCTGAATCATTGTGATATCTGACTGCTTTCATAAAAGGTCGAGTACATCGAGCACGATGCCGTTATCAAGGCTTTCACCACTGAGCAAAACGCCGACTGGGGCTTGGCCCGTTTGTCCAGCACTACCACCGGTAGCAGCAGCTACACGTACGACGCGAGCGCCGGCGAGGGTGCTTGCGCCTACATTGTCGACACTGGTATTGAGGTTGACCACCCTGAATTTGAGGGCCGCGCCACCTGGGCCTCCAACCAGGTCGACAACGACGATAGCGATGGCAACGGCCACGGCACCCACGTTGCCGGCACCATTGGCTCCAAGACCTACGGTGTGGCGAAGAAGGTCTCGCTCTACGCTGTTAAGGTGCTTGACGCCACAGGATCGGGTACCCTGTATGTTCTTCCCAGCTGTAACCCATCAGTCGTGTGAAAGAAGAACAAAACTAATCCATTGCTTTTTGCCCCTTAATAGTGCCGACGTTATTGCTGGTATGGACTTTGTTGTGAGCGACTCTCGTCGCCGCGACTGCCCTGCCGGTGTCGTCGTTAACCTATCCCTCGGCGGTGGTTACTCTTCTGCCGTCAACGACGCTGCTGCTAGCGTTGTTTCGTCTGGCATCTTCATGGCTGTCGCTGCTGGTAACGAGGCCTGGGACGCTGCAAACGACTCGCCCGCCTCTGAGCCCTCCGTCTGCACGGTCGGTGCGACTGACATTACCGACACATTCGCCTACTACTCCAACTACGGCTCGCTGGTCGACATCCTCGCCCCCGGCACCAACATTAAGTCTACCTGGATCGGTGGCTCGACCGTGAGTTCCCCCCTTGCTTATTTGAGATCGTGGCATTGATGTCTGACATATGACCCGTAGAACATCATCTCCGGTACCTCGATGGCGACTCCCCACGTTGCTGGTCTTGGCGCGTACTTCCTGGGTCTCGGTGCTTCTGCTGACACGCTCTGCGAGTACATTGTCTCGAACGCCCAGCGCAACGCCATCAGCAGCGTTCCCCGCGGCACCATCAACGCCCTCGTCAACAACGGCCTATAATTATGGCCTCACGCTCTTTCCCCAATCCCTTCTCTCGATGCGGATGTATATATGAAATAACGTGAATATCTCATGACGATGAATCATTTGGGACTGATACGATAAACCGCTTGCGAATACGAGATCATGATTGCGGGCGGAAGATAGATGAAGACGAAGACTTTGGATATAGCGCAGGGTGGTAGACTCCCGACTGAAATGCGCGGTTATAAATGTATATACTGTTTACCGAATATATCCGGCACTGTTAAAGCACAATGGCTCCTTCTGCACTTGATCAAATCTTGAGTTTGATGACATCGCGAATCGCCTGATCAGTTTTGACAAGGGAAGTCACGACAGTGATTGTGAGTTAATTTTGATTACGAGTAATTCCGCAGTAAGCCACGACCGGGGATAGTTACGCGTAGTCACGTCATCTTGGCGGATCAGCAGCCACACTTCCAGCATTCCAGCCACCTGCGGAGGTGCACCACTAACCTGTATACGGGATAGTCTTGAGCCATCGGGAAGGACCCTTCTGGCGATGAAACCTTCGCTGTATTTCGTACGAGCCCAGAAGAAGACTCCAGAATGGTAAGGTACTTTCTCGTCTCTTTTCGTTCTGAGTTTGTCCTTCAGGTCGTCTCATCACGACTCATGGCCTTCTATTCTTGCTCTTCAACTGTGCTCAGTACTTTCAGGGTCGACATGTGCATCCAATTTCGAGAATGAACGTCTCACCATGGAGTGCCTCTGAGGCTGCATTTATGGCCAATTGAGCCATGTTTCCTCACAGATCAAATGCTCCTGGACTCGCTCTCTGGCCATGGGTCCAAAGAGATTCGTACATATTGAGTTGATCGACTTCGTTCGAGTGATCCAGAGATCGATAATGACTCAGTCTGGCTAGAATTGTAGAAAAGCGAGATTGCACGGCAATTCAACTCTATCTCAGCCGTCTGCTGCTGCTGCTGTCACCCCGTCTCTGATTCCGCAATCCTTCATCGGCTGAACGGGATTTGCTTCGATGTTCCATCCGCCCATGATACACTACAACCGTACGGGGTGTGGTGGCTGATTTCTATGCTGATTGGGAGGTTTGCGCTGACTGAAGCGAGAGAGACGAAAGGTGTGTCTGTGAGTGCTGGAGATGAATTGATGAATCAGGGGTCGGATTGGTGGGATTCCAAGTACGGAGTAAGTAGATCTCCCGCCTTGTATAATTGCGTGCTGCCCTTTATCTCGCCATTCTCGCTTTTCACGTTGTTTCCGAGGAGGACGCTAAAAGGGTAACGCCGACCCTTGATGGTGAATACCAAGGAGTCTAGTCAGGGTCGGATAGTTTCTCATTCGTCTTACTTGCATCCCTCCTCTGAAAATTCTTTGTGCCGGTATTATCCATTCACTTTGAGCCGCAGTTTTCTTTCACTTCACTCCTCCTGTCCGTTTACTTGTGCGGCCCGCCAATGGTTGATTGGTCGACAACATTAAACGACATTGTGTTGACGAATGGATGGAAAAGGTGATATTAGGTCTGTCCATGTCGTGTCACAACACGCGAAGCTCCTCGATCTTCGATTCGGTGAGAGAGGCTTTCTGGTAGGCTAAGAGAGACCTAGAAACACTGTCCGCCGGTTTGCCCCTATTCTTTACGTTGCGCGATATCATACACACTGACTCTAGGCAGTAGTCTTCTCGCAAGTTGCATGCAACCACCCCGTCCTGCCACCCTACCGTAACTCCCACAATCAAACGAGAAGTGACGTTACGGAGACCAGTAACACGAATTGGTTGTGGGAAGTGCGCATTTCTACGAGAGACGTCGTCCCGCGAGGATAAGCCTAGTGTCCGATGACATATAGGAAACTCACGTCAAATGCGGACATACGGCGCATCCCCACACGTCAATGGCGCTCTTGCAATTGTATCACACTACTTAGCAACAGGACAACGCGTGATGCTCTCATTTTTTCCCTTACTGATACGTTATATACGCAACCTGCGCGCTCATCGTCCGGGATGACCGATTGAGTTCCAGTGTCTGCCATAGAGGTAGTACGAGACCGAGGATATAGTCTTACGAGCTGCAACACCGTTTGCGGTGTCGTGAGCCGCATCGTCGTGGGTTGTGCTATGTGTCTTGAAAGTCTTCATCTCGCACAACCTGCCCTTATCTCTTGTCAGCGTCGCATTTATATGTTCATGTCGTAGGGCAACTCTTGCTCATAGCGATCCGGCATGTGAAACGATTGAAATATGAAGACTAGCTGAGGTCTTCTTCGTATGTTGACAAATGAGAGTTTTGTTAGGTCGTCTTCCCCATCCGCCTCAGTTCAGAGTTTTTGTTCCATGTCCATTCTGTCGGCTTTGCCAACTTTTCATATTGATGGTTACCAAACCTGTCCAATTCGACCACACAGCGATCCAATGTATACCGTCAAGCCACAAGGGCAGTACCGTCTTGAAAATCTATCTGGAAGGTCGGATTGCTACATGATCTTGTTAATGAGATGTAGTTTTGCCTGGGAGTTAAAACGTGGTGGACTGTGCAAGGTGCTCTTATGTGCTGATACGCAGCAGCTGCCTGGAGAAGCAGCGAGACTTTCACGACTGACATATAACCGCAGCTTTCGGAATTGGGGGCCATACACAGCATCAACTAGCCTCGTGTGCCCATGATGCTGATAGGGGAAAAAAGTTCGACTCAGCATGCGTGGGACCTCTGGAGTCATGAGACTGAGTGCCAGTTAATTACGGTAGGTCGTATTAACTGCCATGTCAGGGGTTGTTAAGTGGTCAACAACATCCATCTCGCCAGTCGCAAGTCATATACATTGCCAGAGAGAGCATGGAATGCAAGAAACATATGACGATGAGTTCAAGCAAGGGCGATTGTTCGGTTCGTCTAGACGCACAAATGAGTAATACCTTTCATGGCTGGTCAGTCTGGCTAACCAATTGACATGCAGTGCTGATGGTGCCGGAAAGGAGATCCCCCGCTTGGCGGCTTGGGGATCTGACAGGCTTAGCTGCTCGGCTGCCCACGGGGCAAAGCAACTGTCCTACCTAGGTGTCAAGGTGTCTCAACTGCGCAATCTCGTGTGGCAAGTTTGTCTGAAGTTGCGACCTCATGTCTCAGAGCACCCGATTCGGCTCGCCCTCTTTACGCGCTCAAGATTTGCCAGGCGACCAGGTAGGTCTGTTGAAGGAAAGAAGATGCGTCGACGTTTGCACTATAGAATGCATGCCATGCATATCTAAGACACACATGATGATTCTGACTCCGGATGTTCAAGATATTGAAGCATGAAGTAGACTAATGCATGAAGGATCTACTCCCTCACAGATTCTGCATTTATTGTTGGTTTCCGTTCTTTCCTTGCATCACGTTTCGGAACCGGCCCCGAATGCACTCTTCAATCGAAGTCCAAATTGGATAGCCTCCTATCCCCTGGTTATCGCTTGGTGTCTTTAGAAGTATCGTCCCAGAGGAGGACTGCCTTGCCTATCTCCACGCGAAACGACTGGTCCATTCCTCTGCGAGAGCGACATGCGATTTACGTCTCGATTGGGAATCGATTATCAATGGGTATCTGCAAGCCTCGGTGAGACATCAATGCTTAATATGGGGATTTTCCACTGATATGCCGCCGTCATAGTGGCCACGTCAGTTGATCATCCCAGACTTGAACTTGAGTACTTTGGCAACTGTTGACATACCGGCACATTTCCTACGACTTGGTTCCGGCTTGGGTACGGCATACTTGGCGCCATGGCTGTAGTTTACCTCTATGAAGTAGCCTCGAGGCTTCACGCCATTTTCGAGCCCAGTTCCACAGAAGAAGATCCTGACAGATGTGGACGGAAGCGTAGGCACATTCAGGTTCAACCCAAGGTTCGCGCACCAAGCTCGGCCAACCTGGTCTAGACGATATAGCGAAGGTGCGAAAGTAAGGTTGCATTGTGGTCCGCATAACTTGCCAGCTGAGAGAGCTGGGGCTATCGTATTACTTGCATCAACACAACAACCCTACGATACGGTATGTACGAATGCATATGCCAAAGAGGCGTCATCGAATGAAAATACTCAATTCAGAATTCTAACTCAGCGTACAAAATACGGCGTAACAAAAGTACAATCGCATCGTAACGATACTAGCTACCGTTGCAAGGCAGAAAATAGAGATGCCCTATACGGAATATGAGGCCCAAAGACGCATACTTATACATGTCAACATTAAGAATTCTAGGTCCGGATTGCCCACTTCCTCGTCTTTGCAACTCAATCGACAAGTACAGAATACGTACTGATCGCACCAAGCTCTGAAGATATCGCCGTCAAGCTCATATCTCCTTGGGTGTGGTAAGGCGATTCAACGAATCACAAAGATATGCATCCATGGAGCATCATCGCCGTAGGCAACTAAACAGGCCGCCAAGATTTCTTGCAATGCAAATGCACGCCGATTGACCGGACTACGAGCCTTGGCCGGATTGGAACATCGCGATGGTGAAGATCGTCCGGCCCTATCAGAGCAAAACTTGCTTCGCTACCTATGCACCTTGGCCGTCCAGCCTCCAGGCAACTCTCTGCCTGTCATGGACCGCGGACGAGAATGTCACGACCGCCCACACTCGCTTAACTGTCGCACAAAAAGGCTTCCAATGATATATGGGGATGCGTTGATTCTTACCCGTCTTACTCTCAAGGAGCCTCAGGGTTGTATTGCGAAGGCTGCGCTTACAGACGTTCACCGCATCGTTTGAGTCGTCCGGTCCATACGGCCAGGATGGATCCACCGAAGAGCGATGTCGTGCTTCTAGATGGACATGCCGGCCTGCCCTCATCGTGTGTCTAGGTCATCGTATTGTTGCAGAAGTATACTTGCGGCGCAGACTTCTTGCTCCTTGATTCTCCCCACCTGGACTGTGTGATATTCCGACCTGGGGATGGCAAGGCTCAGACAGGGGTTAGGAGCCGCATCGTGCCCCTTTGCGCGGAAATGCATTTATAAGCTCGATAGATTCTGGGGGCTCACTTTCGTTCTTGCTTCGCTCACTGCCTACCCATGATTCATGCAATCTATCCAAGCAGCACAAGACAATCTTCGTCAAGAAGAAGCAAACCCTCTTTGCAATCTATTCTTCCACGATGGCTCAGCCGACCCCACAGCCCAAGAAGGGCTTGCCGGATCTATTCGGAGGCCCAGCCGTGAAGATCTGTGACGTGAGCCAGGACTTCTTCTCCGAAGCCGACAAGAGGGTGGCTCTCACGGACTTCATAGTAGTCCGGTTCGAGCGGCTTCCCGACAGGGAGGCCTTGGATGAACAGGGTTTTCTCAGGCCCATGAGCTGGGATAAGGCTATCCGCACTGAAGACCGCGGGATCTCAAAACAGACGGCCATGGAGAAGATCCGCCAACTCAACCTGGAGACCCAGACCGTCCTAAACAAGAAGAACGCCCTCCCACCTGAGCTAATGCGCCAGATTGAGCGAGCCCACAATGAGTACCGAAAGAGTGACCCGGATCTTGCGAACTACGAGTGGGTTATTGCTCAGATCGACCAATATCTAAAAAAGCTCAAGGATGCCGCTCACTCGAACCCGCCGGTGGCGCCTGGTCGCTGCCGATGTTTTCGGATAGCCACGATTTATTGCTACTCCGAAACCAAGAAACGATGCCACTGTAAGAAGCCCAAGCACGGGGCTAAGTACGAGCGTTCGTTTGTGACGGTGTATTTTAAACGGACCCCGAAACCAGATGCAGACGTCACCTTCATGTGGGAGGAGAAGAAAAAGGCCATGGAGGCGGCATGTCGCCCTCCACCTGCGCCGGCACCAGCACCAGCACCGACAACCAAACCTGGCCCCGACGCGAAACCGACTGGACAGCCGCCAGCACCGAAGCCACAACAACCCGCTCCCATGCCCCCTCAGAACAAACCACCCGCGCCACATCCACATCCACAGCCGGCGCCCCCGGCGCCCCCGGTGCCTCCACCGCATCGCATGAGACCAGAGCCGGACTCAGATTGCACCACATTCTGCTCGCACACGACACAGCCAAGCGACAGCTCCCACACATCCTACACACACTATCCCCACGAGCAACGATTCCCCTTTCCGGGCCCGCACCACCGACACCACCACAACCGCTCAGACCCCATCGACAGGGACCAATTAGCAGATATCATCGCAGACGTCCGTCGAGAAGCCTTCCAACAAGGCCAACGCGCCGCGCGCCGCGCACGTCCACGTTCGCGTCCACGGTTCTGCGTCTGCGTGAACTTCCCAGATTGCGGCTGCGAAGACGTCGAGGTGCGAATGGACAATATATCCCTGAACGGCAGCGATGACGACGAGCATCGCCGTCACCATCGCCGTCGCAATCGTAATCGTGACGGTGGTGGTGGCTGGCCGCAGAGACGAGTCCCCAAACAACAGGGCTCGATCCTCTCGCACGATGACTTTGCGCTTGATTCGTCTTCTTCGTCGACGGAGGGGGATGGGGGCGAGTGGAGGGGGGCTTATTGGGGACGACGGTTTTGAGATATATATGCGTAGGTAAGACTGGTGGTGAGGAGAACATATTTGTGATATTGTTTGTATCTTGATTCTCTTAATGTTTTAGCGTCGGGTTGGTCAGGAGTTTTCACTTCGTGTGCTTCTGGGCATGGCGCGTGTTTTACCTCCAGTTTTCTTACTCAAGCATATACCACTTCAATATACCTGTCCTATTCATTCTTTCATGAAAATGTGCTACGATTCAAGGTCGAAAAAGAAGCCGAGTCCTGTACGTAAAACTGTCTACGATACTGGTCGGCTCTGAACTTATCTACCTCTTAATAATACTGAAGATCGGTGCGCAACGCATGCAGTCACCTTCTCCTGATTTTAGGGGGAACAGATCATGCAATCTTCATCTTACCACTGTCACATCCTCACAGCAATAAAAAACATGAGAATCAGTACTCGATATAGGGGATTAGCCTATCTTCCGATGTCTTCTTCTCTCCTTTGAATAGATTTGGTACATTACGGCCCTAATTTGCGCCTTTCAGCTCGAGCCGCCCTGAAAAGGGTCGTGAATGTAAGAAATATCTACCAGTTAGAGCACCTAAAATTTGCGGACAATTCGCAGTGACAACGCGTTCCGCACTGAGAGATTCAGCGCACATGTCTTCCGAGTCTTTGCCGCATTTCCCTCTCTCAAACGCCAAGTATACACGCAAAACCAAGCCAGAAGCCAGAGCAGCAATCCAGGTGATGTTACAGAGAAAAGTGTTGTGAGTTTTGTGCTGTCGTGACCCTTTCCTCGAAGATCGCCGATGATAGTGTGTTGATGCAATCTACAATTGCTTCAAGTAGGTGTCGAGGTCGAAACTCTGGTCGTACTGCTCGGCATCCCACAGTTCGCCCAACTCTTCAGCCCATGCTTTCGTGCCAGAGGTTCGGACTTCTCCCGTTTCGTCATCCACCATGTCCTCTTCACGACCTTCAATGCTGTCTTTGGGTTTGTCGGAGATCAGACTTGGTTTATCCGATCCACCAATGCTGAAGAGGTCAAGAATCTGATCCGTGTTCATGGAACTCTGCATTCATTTATCAGTATACGAGCTTCTTCCCAGTGAACCGTGGGAACGGCAAGCACTTACCAATGCAGCGTTTTGCTGATTCACGACCGTGGAAGCCACGTCAATCTTGAAAGCCTGCAGACTATGGTAAAGTTAGTATCAGAGTCGACTCTCAGCACGAGAAGAGTAGGCTTACCTCAAGATCTTCTCCTCCAGAGTACCTCTGGTGATCAATCGATACACATTGACGGTTTTCTTTTGACCGATGCGATGAACTCTGTCCATCGCTTGCAGGTCACGCTGCGGGTTCCAATCGTGCTCCACGAAAATAACGGTATCGGCACCAGTGAGGTTGAGACCCAGACCACCAACACTGGTGGTTAAGAGTAGACAGTCGTATGATGGGTCCTGGTTAAACTTGTCGACAATGCCCTGTCTCTTGCTGGCCTCGACCGCGCCGTCAAGACGGAGGTATGAGACCGACGGGAGCAACTGTTTAAGAACGGTGTTCGCCACCATGTCTATCATTTCTTTCATTTGACAGAAAATCAAAGCGCGGTGCGGCTTGATAGGCATATATAGAGGGTCAGTTGAGTCGGAACCTTCAACACCAATGCCGCAATCAATCAACAGATCTTTGAGAGCGTTCAATTTCGGGGCATGCATGATATCCTCAATACTGGTTCCGGATGTCTTTGCTAGCCACTGCTGCGTTTCGTCATACACTCTGTTGCCAGGAGTCAAAACCAGCGCCGGGGCATTGCAGAGTTTTCGCATATAATGGAGCGCCTTGAAAATATGTTGTCTCGACTCCTTGTCCTCCATGCCCGCCTTTTCGGAAAGCATCTTGCCTTGTTTCCGGCTGAAATCCTGGTAGAGCTTCCTTTGCAGATCACTTGGATCGCAGTAGTAGTTCTGCACGATCTTGGGCGGCAGGTCGTGTAGAACTTCCTCCTTCAACCGACGTAGCAAGAAGGGAAGAACTTGCTTGTGCAAAGCTTCAATCGCTATTGCGCCGGCCTCTTGCTCCTTTGAAGAAGCCTTGCTGAACCGACTGGCAGCAATGGGCTTGGCAAAGCGATCTAGGAATACCTTCTCGGCACCCAAAAAGCCTGGCATCAAGAAGTCGAAAAGAGACCATAATTCAAGAACGTTGTTCTGAATGGGTGTGCCCGTCAAGATCAAGCGATGATTGCTGGATAGTTTCTTGACCGCAAGGGTAATCTTCGCCTTGGGGTTCTTAATTAAGTGACCTTCATCGAGCACGATGTAGTTCCAGGCTTGGTCCTCCAATAGACTGATGTCATTACGGCAGACCTCGTATGATGTGACAACGATGTCAGTTGTCGGGAACTGAGCGACTTTCGGCCGCCGTTCAGCTGGAGGTCCAACAAAAGATGTGACGGTGAGGAAGGGAGCAAAAGTTTTGATTTCCTGCTGCCAATGTCCCGAGAGTGTGGGGGGACAGATGATGAGTGATGGGAGCCGTCGCACTTCAGGCGCGTTTGTCTTCTTATATTCCTCAGCCCTGGCATAATGGTCACTTGCAACAATGCACAGCGTTTGGAGGGTCTTTCCCAGACCCATATCGTCGCAGAGAATGCCATGCAGGTTGTACTTGTTGAGGAAATGAAGCCAGTTGACACCATCTTGCTGGTAAGAACGCAGCTCAGCATTGATGGCAACCGGGATTTTGAACGGTTCCACCTTTTTAGGATCAAGCAGTTGGCCTATAAAGGTACGCTCCCGATCACGTCCTCGAAGTAGTTCTTCAGACAGTCCAGGGGGGTCCGGAATACCAGCTTCGAGGGGAACCAGTTTGACAAGTGTGGCGAAAGATGTGGTGGCGATGAGTCGGATATCGTTGTCCGAGTCGCTCATTCGGCCTAGAACGGGAACGATGAGGAAAATCACATAGGGTAGAATACTATCGCCCATGACAGCAATCAGGTGATAAATTGCTTCAATGGCACCTTGACGGAAATGAAGGTCCAGCGGATTGTTGATGGATGGTAGCACTTGCTTAACAAGTGCTGTCATGCCGTCAATAGTCATTACGCTACAGATGGTGGCCATACATTTGGCCGCCATATATCTGAAGACCGACAGTTCGGAGTGCAATGCTTTGATTACAAGAGGAACTTGTTGCATCACAAAGGGATGGAGGGCCGCATGAAGAGTGGGAGTCATCGTTCGAATGATTGACATAGCGTCGACCACTTGCTGACCAAATGGACTTTCGGGGTCCCTTACTTCAGGTGGAAGTTCGCCAGAGAAGGCCTGGACGAGCGGGTCTTCCATGAACTCTTTGAGGCTCGGCACTGTTGTGAACAGCTCACTACCAAAGGACCGGGCAAGTATCTCGAGAGCCTCCTTAGCTCCACGTCGCGTAATTCGAGCACCCCTGGCTTCTCGGGCGAATTTTGCGGCATCGGCACCATGGTCAATTCTGTCCTCCTCCTTGGACATAGACAGAACGACATTGGTCTTTGTCGCATGTACAGGAAACTCAGGGGTCTCGGCAACTTCGACACACGAGAATTTCACCAGGTTTTGAACCACCTTGTCAGCAGGTGCCCGGCGACCGTTATCAGTGAAAAGTTGTACAAGTCGGGAAATCGTCTCAGCAGATCGGCTCTGAAGTAGTTGGTTCTCCTCAAGCTTGATACTGTCCATGATACCTTTGATAAGGGGAGTAGGCTTCTTGGGCAGCATTTTCACAGCTATGAGTGCACACGCGGCCGCAGCCTTAATCCGGGTATCGCGCACATCTTTAGCAGACCTTGCTTCTTCAATGGCTAATGAAGCAGCTTGCTTAGCCTCGTTGAGTTGCTGCAAAGCAATCAGACGCTGAGCAGGGGCCATAGCCTTCTTTAGTCGATCAAAATCCTCCGAGACGCATTTATCTGCATTGGCCAGGGAGAAAGCAGTAGGACCGGCCTCGGGCTCGCCTTGTACGACTACTGCCAGAGTAGGCAACTTGTGCGGTGCCACTTTGCCATGTTCTCTGAAAAGGTTGAGGAGTTGTTGGCATTGCGACCGGACCCGTTGTCCATAGATGACCAATTCACGATACTGCGGCGGACGAACTCCGTCGATAATCTTGAGCAATTCGCTTGCATATCTTGGATTCTCTGGTTGCAGAGATGTACGATTGCGTGCGAATTCATCAATGATGACGCATGCAGAAAGCTGTGTAGATGCGTAGGGTGAGTTGAGTCCTGGGATAAGTATTTCATCGTAAGCCCCTAAATACCGTGCTGGTACCAGAGACATGATCAAACCCATAGCCTTGGCGGCGGAGACACGAGAGCGGATAAGTGTATCCATACCAACAATATCAATGTCGCCTTGCATCATGTGGCCGTCAAGGTCATGGGAATGCGTTGTAACTGGCACTTCTTCAAATTTGGTCGACCTTCTGCGCCGTTTCGGTGCTCGCTCGCCTCCCTCGGCATCTGAGAGTTTGCGAGTGGAAACGGGGCCGGCCTTGGGCACTGAGTACGTGCCACCAGACGGCTTTTGAAACAGGGCGCCATTCATAGGAATCCCTTGAGAAGAGACGCCGACAGGGTGGAGCGCAAGCTGCATGAGAGCGTCAACATGAGGAGCAAACTCGGTCGCAAGTCGGTCTCGATTGTTACCCCAGGACTTGACTAGAGCAGTCCACAATTGCATCGACATGTTGAGGGTCTCTGCGTCACGCTCGACCAGTATGTTTTGAAAAACCAATCGAAGAAGCCTTCCCTCAATCCACGAAAGGGAGTCCTTTCCGAGATCAACCAACGTCATTAGTGCTTTCAGAACGGCGACACGGACAGAGGTTATGGTGTGTCGTAGGAATGGGTAGAGTCGAGGAACGAGCAGCGCGAATGAGTTCTCCTCATCTTGCTCTGCCAGGCTCGCCATGGCCTTCAAAACCTCGGGAAATCCGCAGAGTGTCGCTAGCAGGTCCATAATCTTGCCAGTACTGGCACTTAGATCGTCACCCAAACTCGATAAGCTCGACCAGACAATATTGATGAGTTTGTGTAATGCGTCGGGCCGCAGCTTAACGAACTCTTGCGCCATTGGTATGAGGGTGGCAGCGCTCACGGAACGAACATCATCCACCTCGTCTACCAGGCCCTTCATCACAGCGCGAACTACACCGTCTAGGATAGTACCGTGCTGAAGAAGCAAATCTCTTCTCACGGCTACGATATACCGTAGCCCGACCATACCGCCATGGCAGACAGCCCAGACTTGAGAGTCAAGACCGATGTCATGTTGCATAACCATGCGGAAGAGAATCTGGTAAATATTGTAGACCGATTCAAAAGGTAGGTGTTTCAAGAAGGATCCTAAAGTCTGGCCAACCGTCTCGCGGATGGGTGCGACGCTGGTATCTGATGCGTAGTCGGTAAATCGATCAAGCATGAGCACACAACACAGTCTGCAGGCCATGTCATCTAGCCATTTTCGGTTGAGAGCGTCGTTCTGTGCTCTTGTGCTACCCCTCAGGCGTCCAGCACCTGCGCCATGAACACGAAGGATCTCTCTAAGTCCCAAGGCTGCGCCATGTCGGATTTCCCATTGCGGATCAAATATGTCGAGTTTTAAAAACTCACACAGCCGCTCGTAAGGCCATTCAGAGCCTTGGAGTTCTTCAACAGTCTCGATTTCGGACTTGACCATAGGTGTAGGACCCTTAAACTCCGATACAACTTTGGTGGCCTCGTCGACATTTGCAGGCCTATCGAGATTGAAGAACTCGCTCTTGATCGCTATAGAAGAATCACCGTCTGCCATTGGTGAATCATCAGCTGCGTCAGATCCGGCAGGGAAGGTTCGTCGAATTGAAAGATCACCAAAGCCACCCTTCCCTTGGGCTGCCTTTGCGGCTTCCTTCTTGCGTTTTCGCTTGAGTGCATTGATCTGCCTAGCACTCAATCCTGTTTCTTCCAGAGCCATGCCGGAGGTAGAGGACGCACCACCGTCTTGGCTAGCAAGACTACCCGCGGCAGTTGCATCTGATGCGTGGGAAGAGCCGGCGGTCGCTTCGGTGGAAACATTGACTTCATCGTCTCCGAGGGGTCTGCCAAGTAGACCCAGTCGGCCATTGAGGGTCTTTTTTAAATGTGTCAGCCGAGCCTGAGGGTCCAAGCTCGCAAGACCATAATCGACGGTATGAGCAACACGTAACAGCTCTTTTCCATACTTGAGGATCTTTGGCAGATCCAGCGTCTCGAGTCTGAAGAGTCCATCGTCGGATAGGAAGGAGTCGTCAACTGGTTCGTGCTTGACAAAGGCAGAATCGGTCTGGTCTCCTCCATTCATCGACACAGTGGGGTCTTCATCTTCATTGGGATCGTAAGGAGAGGTATTCTCGATAATCTTGCCGAGCGCCTTGGCGGCTGTGGAACGGGTGTCCCAATCTTTATGGCGCAGATACGGTACGACGCGAGAAAGTAGATTAAAGAGTTCATCGGGATGCTGCTTTTGCCAGTCTGCAAGCTGATTTACAGCGGTGTCCTTGATTAGCTTCGTGCTGCCCGTTTCCAGGATCCTAAGACAGGCTGTCAGTCACGGTACTCCAAAGCGGAGCCGGGTATCGAGCGCAAATCCAAGCGTAAGTCATAGGAGATACTCACGTTACAAGACGATCGAGTCTGTGAGAAACAACCGGCAGATTAGCTTCCGTAATCTCCCTGGGAGAGAGTAATGCGACTCACCTGGATGCCATGGTTGCTAGTCACTTCTGGACTGTAGGATCAATAGACAATTGTAGTTCATCTCAGAACAGTACTGTAACTCTAGACGGCGACTATTGGGACTCTGTGTTAGTGACTGGTGTGGAGGTAGCATGGGCTGTAGAAGGAGAGCATTGACGAGACGAAAGAGCAGAAGTCGGGTGGGGGCAAGGCAAGGGGCACGAATTATCTTGGGCACGCGTCAAACGGAAGGTCGTCATCTGGAACCGAGTGGCGGCACTGATTTGATCGCACCTGCCGATGATACGTGCCTTCCTCAGTGCCTCTCATTGTGCCTGCCTCTCACGAAATACCATCTTCGAAAAGGAGGTCGCGAACCACCTGCAGCAAGCGAAGCGCATCGGCACTCACACCACCGGTTGTGGCTGCTGAAGCCGTTGCATCCAGATGGGGGTCGCACTAGGCAGGTACCGGGCAGTTGCCGGGCAGGAGGTGTGTAAGTGGTTCATATAGGTAGGTAGGTAGCAGCGCGCACATGACACTCAGGTGCTTTCCAACCTCTGGCTGCTATTTGCGGGCCATATTGGTTTGAAAAGAGCCGTTCTATGTCGGTAAATGCTGTACATGCTATGGCCCCATTGCACCACTCTGCAGCCCCCGAAGATGCAGGAACCAGGTCTTGGAGGAGCGACGCTTGATTCAGGTGAATGAGAGAGCATGTAGAGGTAAGGGTGTCGCGCGACAGCATGATGGAAAGGAGAGGGTAGGAATGCAACAATAACAGATCATGCGAATAAAGGGAAATGGCAAAGGAAAAAGACATAAATATCAGGAGGATATGTGTGGCCTTTACCTTTCTTGACCAAATCAGTTGCTATGATGTCAGCTCCCACTTATAAGCGCCGATGGCCTGTCAGGCCTGCATATAAATTATACGGCTGACAGGATCGCCGCAATTGACTTTTGACGAGGTGAACAACGAGCTCGGCGCCGGTATTCTGTAGCTCGCGGGAGAAAACTGGAGAAAAGTAGCGGGAAAGATTGAATGACGAGATGCGCAAGGAGAGAGCGCACACAGATCAACGGCGCAAAAGTTCTCGCTTTTGTTTGTCAATGCGCCGTGGTCGACCCGGCGGTGGGTATTATTGCGGGACGTCTGTCTGTATCTGATGGCTGTAATATAAGCCGTGTTCGGTGCTCCGGGCTCGGTGCTCAGCACTCGGTTGCGATGGCGGGCAGGTTACTACTAGACAGCGACTAAAGTTAGCGGCTTTTGGCTTTTGAGGTGGTGATGCGGATGCGGGCGGACAAGCAAAACACATGGATTGCCTAAACGGGATGCGTGCTGGCAGGGCTGGCTTTTAATAGTGTGCGAGTTATGGGATTCAGTTGGCGCAGGGAACTCGGACACAGCAAATCAGAATAAGGCGGAACGGACATACCAAATGGGCAAGCTTAGGTAGGTAGAGTCTTGGAAAAGTAACCCTGGTTGTGCCTGGCACTTAAGTTACAGTTACGGGACGCAAGGTGGTACGTGCGCAGCAAAGGGCGACTGTGGTGTTGTTGTTTGGGCGTGCTCGGCAGTGGAAACGGAATGCAGCTCGAGGTAATGACTTTTTGGAGTCGGCGCGCTGGTCCCTCTTGTATTTGGACTGATACTTTTATAGGTAGCTGCAAGGATGG
The DNA here is from genome assembly GCA_028637755.1 of Xylariaceae sp. X170. Taxonomy (NCBI): domain Eukaryota; kingdom Fungi; phylum Ascomycota; class Sordariomycetes; order Xylariales; family Xylariaceae; species Xylariaceae sp. X170. The sequence goes on along the minus strand of JAJFDJ010000047.1, from coordinate 84,464 downwards.
CTGATGGGGATCGTAGCCAGGGGTGGGTCCTGCATTTCCTGCATATCTAGCTGGTCTGAGCTCCTGCGCCAATGCCCCGGCCGCGTCTGTCCGTGGGCGGCAACGGGCCGCCGGGGACTGCCAGAGGCTGCGATGGCTGCCGCGCCCCACCTGCCACCTGCCACCGTCCAGCCCATACAAATTGGCGTGCTAACAGATCCCTACAGATCCCTGGCTGCCGTGTCCCTCCGGGTTCCATTGTTCAAGTCATCCCTGTCATCCAGAGCCGGCGGCACCCATTTGCCCAGGTTGTTTTGAGTCAGATCAAGAGGTTCGGACGAAAAATTGGGTACCTACCTACCTACTGGACGAGTAGGTAGGTACCATCTCCATCTCAGTCCTATTGAATTCTTTATCGACATATCTACATTCATACCTAGTCCAATGACACAACTCCTCTTGAGGCTGATTGGCAGCCAGTTATTGTATGTCTACAGTGATTAGTTGCTCGCTGCGTATCGCTTTGTACGAGCAGATACGAGTACGTGATAGTTCTTCCATCTGTACCGATGTACGAAGTAGTAGAGGTATACCTTAGCTGTACGGAGTAAAGCAGGTAGGTACACTGGTGTCTCTCTTAGGCACGGAATCGTTCAAGGTTGTGATTCGCGCTGACAAGTACGATGTACGAGAAAGTACGGATTACGAGTAGCTCTGGTATCAGACAAGCACGTACAGTACTGGTTCCTACCTCCGTTAGGGTACGTAGTCGACGACAACAACGAGTACGGGATATACATGCTCGTAGAGCTACATGTAGGAATGGGACCTTCCGTCCTTGTGTGCAGCCTGTGTAAGTCTTACGCCTAAGGTACATAATCTATCTACGATTCTATCCCGTATCTGCCAATCTGGGGTGAGATCTGGGGATCAATGAATTACGGAACAGAAGTGATCTGGGCTTGAATCAACGTTACTGCGCCATCAACTCTTACTTGTAGATACCTAGGTAAGATGCGGAACACCTTTCCAAGGTATCATCTGGGCTGCAACTTATCGTACCTACACTTCACATGTGCGTTGCATTTCAACCTACGCAGGGAAGGGTCTTCAGCCATGTGCCAGTGGAAGGAATCAATGTGTGTGCTCGTACGGAATACCTACGGAACACGCCACGGTACGTAGAGGGACGGTACCACGCACGTCTCTGCCACTGTACGATTATGTTCCGTAGGCCTGTCTAGCGCAGATATTTGTGGTGCGTGACGGGTATACTAGTCCGTGGGCGTACATAGCGCCATGTTGCAACATTCGCTTTGCCCTGTTTAGGAATGGCGCTCCATTACACCCGCGCACGTTAAGAAACGCAGCGGCTACATGGCCGTCCGTGGCTGTCAAGGCAGCCAGCCAGGTATCTGGTAAGTACTCCCGACGTGGGTTAATTGTAGGTGGGTGGCACCATGGAAGGCCGGCCTGTGATTGGGTTGAAAGTTTTCGATTATGTGTCTTTTCAAGAACATTACGATCAGAATGAGGTAGGTATGCCCTAGGGCAAAATTGGCACGTCGTTTCACCAGGGCAAACACATCTCGTTGTTGGAGTACGTACCTACCTACTTACGATGCACGCTAGGGACGCTCTGGAGTCTTTGCTCTTGTTCTTAGTCCCGATCATAGGGATTCGGCACGCATCTATTTATAGTCTGGCTATTGCGTGAAGCTGTGATCTGATATGGAAAAGGTAAGAATGGCTTGATAGAAGGTAGGCAGATGAAGAAGAAAGGCTTCAGCTGGTACGCAGTAAGTCGAGGTGGGGTGAATGGAAGACTCGGGTTGTGAATAAAGCGTTTCTTGTATCAACTGGACTCTACTTCGAACATAGATCCGAAATATCACCTGCTTGTTGTATTCTGTAATTGCGATAGGACCTGGCAAAACAATAACGCAAGCCTGCCTCAGTCGCAAGGTGATCGGCACAACAAGGCTTGACTTGCTTTCAGAGCTACGACTCACGAGTAATCCGTACGTCGTAGTATCTACTTCAAGGGTTGCGAGCTACCATCTTGAAATGTAACTAGGTCGGCATGGGTAATATAACCTCTGCAGGGTCACGACGTACAGTAATAACCAAGGGGTAACTTTGGGCCTTAGTCAACGACATGATACGGAATACCTCTTGCTACCTGCCTACCATGTACTGGAGTATTTCGTATACTGCTGAGCAGACTTGCACGTCGGTTTTACGAGATGCTCCGCTCGCGTGCACATAGATAAGTCAGGCAGTAATGTCTCTCACATTCAGAAAGAAAACATTCCGTGACAAATGCCCATCTCATGACCATCATGTTGGGCAGTCTTCAGAGCTTCACCAAGACTCTGGTTCGTCACGAGGCAAGTACTCGACACCGGTAATCCGCACCTCTACGTAACTGTTTCGTACTGTAGCCTCACCACGTACGGAACACTAAAACGGGAATACCAACGATGTAGTTATCGACTAACCTAGGTAGTTATAGGCAGCTGCTGCAAGCCTATCTTCATACCCAATATCGGCACGTAGTCGCGGAATACAGCCGTTCTGAGTTACACTTCTGTAACTGCCTGCCTCCCACATATGTACGCTGTAGAATGTGATTTGCTCCGTATGCAAACCCCTTGCGGAGTCCGTTGAGCAGGCCAAGGAAAACAACTGATCTCATCCCTATTCAGGTAAACATATTTTGAATACCTATACTAAGTAGAAGTTGACGTATTCCCGGTCTCTCCTCTACCTTCACGTAAGTGGTAGTAATACTGTATTACAAGTTCATGTATGGAATATGGATTCGTACAATCAACAAGTTCAAATTGTCGTGTGGCTCTCATCGTCCCTGGTGTAAGTGAGCACAGCCACAGATGGCTTACTCGAACATGACAGCTCAAGCCACATCAACAGATTTAGGCCGAGTCCCGTGTTCCGTAGGTAATCCGTGCCTACCTCCGCGTACAAAATTCATTTTCAGCCAATCATGGAGCGTATTCGTGTACGGAATACGCCAGACAAACGGCACAGCCACAGACGCATTTCGACACCCAAGCCGGTCCAAAAGAATCTTCCCCACTGATGATCGGCTGCTCGCGCTTCAAACGCGTCCGTAAATAATTACGTGACAAACCAACATCTATCGATTTTTGGCCGCAACTTCTGTCGCACAGCCCTTTTCACCCAGTAGCCACGTTTTTATGTATTGCGCGACACTTCTTTGAGCACATACAACGAGCTGCCCGTCCGGCAGCACTTGTCGCGACCATGTATATCAAGCAGATCATCATCCAGGGCTTCAAAAGGTGCGTGCGGGCTGCCGGCAGTGGGCACACCTGCCACCACGGCCGGCCCAGATGCGCAAGTCTTCAAGTCATCGCTCACGCCATGCTAACGCCTGCATAGCTACAAGGACCAGACGGTCATGGAGCCCTTTTCGCCCAAGACCAATGTCATCGTCGGTCGCAATGGTTCCGGCAAGAGTAACTTCTTCGCCGCTATCCGATTCGTTCTCAGTGATGCCTACACCCAGATGAGTCGCGAGGAGCGTCAGGCATTGCTGCACGAGGGTTCCGGATCCGCCGTCATGTCTGCCTATGTTGAGATCATCTTCGACAACAGTGACGACCGATTCCACACCGGCAACAAGGAGGTCATCCTGCGCCGCACAATCGGCCTCAAGAAGGACGAATACTCCCTGGACAAGAAAGTCGTCACCAAAGTCGACGTCACGAATCTGCTGGAAACGGCAGGTTTCTCCAAGTCCAACCCGTACTATATTGTACCGCAAGGTCGAGTGACTGCCCTGACCAACATGAAGGAATCCGATCGGTTGAATCTGCTCAAGGAAGTCGCCGGCACGCAGGTCTATGAGTCACGTCGAACAGAGTCTCTCAAGATCATGACCGATACGAACAACAAGAGAGACAAAATCGATGAGTTACTCGACTACATCAAGGAGCGCTTGGCTGAGCTCGAAGAGGAGAAAGAGGAGCTTCGAGGATACCAGGACAAGGACCGAGAGCGCCGCTGCCTCGAATACGCGTACCATCGGAAGGACCAAATCGCAGTCGAAGAAGCTCTAGAAGAGCTCGAGGAGTCTCGTCAAGGCGGCCTTGAGGATACGGATGAGAACCGCGAGGCGTACACCGCAGGCGAGAAGGTCATCGCATCGCTAGATGCCGAGATCCACAAACTGCAGAAACAGATGGACTTTCTTCGCATCGACCGCCGGCAACTAGAGGAGGATCGACGCGAAAACGCCAAAGAAAGGGCAAAAGCGGAGCTTGCCGTCAAGAACCTATCGGATAGCATGTCAGCTCAGCAACAGGCCAAGGAGGAACATCAAACCGAGTTGAACAGCGTCAAAGCGGCAATCTCATCCAAAGAGGCGGAACTTAAGAGCTTGATGCCCGATTTGGAAAAGAGAAGACGGAAGGAGGCCGAAGTGAGACAGGCTCTGGACACCGCAGAAGCTGGACGAGAGCGACTCTTCACGAAGCAGTCAAGAAGCACACAATTCCGAAGTAAAGCTGACCGAGACAACTACCTCAGAAAAGAAATAGACGATCTGAACATGACCATGAGCGCGCAAAAGGCGACTCGTCTCGATGCCGAGGAGCAAGTCAATAATATCCAGTCGTCTATTGAGGAACTTGAGGAGGAGATCGAAACCCTGCGCCAGAAGAATGGAGCATTTGGTAGCGACCGAGCTGCTCTCGCGGAGAAGCACACCAAGGCCAAGGATGTTGTTCATAAGCTCCAAGAGGAGATAAAGCAACTTCGCAAACGGGACGATACGTTAGACAAGGAAATCTCGGACGCCTACGAAGAAAGGTCCAAGGCCGAGAACGTGCTACGAAAGAGTATGGATTCCAACACCTGGTTAGGTTTAGAATCCATCCGTCGACTCAAGCAGAAACAGGATATCCCCGGTGCATACGGTACGCTGGCAGAGCTGTTGACCGTCGATGAAGCATACCGTCTACCAGTAGAACAAGTCGCCGGCGCCAGTTTGTTCCATTACGTCGTTGACAACGATGAGACGGCGACGTATCTAGTGAACGCTTTACAGAAGCAATCTGGTGGTAGGATAACGTTTATGCCACTATCCAGGTTACAGCCGAAGCACGCCAAACTCCCAAACGCGCAGGATGCGATTCCGTTGCTCAACAAGATCAAGTTTAACCCTGAGTATGAGAAGGCATTCCGTCAGGTGTTTGGTACCACGATTGTGTGCCGCGACCTGACTACCGGCGGTCAATATGCCAAGAGTCATGGCATCAACGTCGTAACTCTCGAGGGTGATACCACCAACAAACGCGGAGCCATGACTGGTGGATATATCGACCCCCGAAGTTCGCGGCTAGAAGCCCTGCACTCCTCGCAGGAATCGAGAGATAGGTTCGATCGATTGCAGGAGCAGGCGGCCGTTTTGAGAAGGGAACTAGAGAAGAAAGACCAGGAAGTCAGCCACGCTCAAGGTGAAGAGCGCAAAGCCGAACAAATGCTCCGACAGATGGACAACAGCGTTGGTCCCCTTCGCGCGGAGTTGAATACGAAGAACAGCCAGGTTGCCTTAGCCAGAGACCGACTCGAGACGGCCATCGGACGACGCGATCTCGTCGACAAGAACATGAAGGAGTTCGGCTTCGTGCTTAGTGCGCACGAGGCGGAACTGGCATCAGACTTCAAGAAAGCTCTCTCAGCCGACGAGGAACGACAAATTGAAGCGTACGGCACGCAGATCCAGGAGCTCCAGCGACAATGGAACGAAGTCAGCAGCAGTCGACGACAGCTCGAAAACCGTAAGAGCAAGCTCGATGTCGATTTGCGCACGAACCTGCGGCTCAAGCTGGATCAACTCACCAGCCAAGCCATTGAAGGTGCTTCGCACGGAAGCGATGAATTGAAGGACGCTAAGCGCGAACTCAAGAAGGCGCAGACCGTGACGACGCGCGTGGAAAACCAGCTGCAGGAGAACGAGAAGCAGCTCGACTCGACGGAGTCCGCCATCGCGAAGCTGGAGACGCAGAAGAGCCAGAAAGAGGAGGCGCTGCAGGAGATTGCCAGGGAGATTGCCAAGCAGCAGAAGAGAATAGACAAGAACATCCAGAAGAAGGCGCTGTTGACGGCACGGGCTGCTGAGTGCGCGAGGAATATTCGTGATCTTGGTATCGTGCCTGACGATGCCTTTAAATACGAACGCTACGATGCGAAGACGGTAGGTCATCTCCTTTATTTACTATCATGATTGAACTCTTTCTAACAATCCACACAGATCAGCAACCGTCTCAAGAAAGTCGCAGACGCGCTCAAGAAATACAAGCACGTCAACAAGAAGGCCCTGGAGCAATACAACAGTTTCACCGTACAACAAGAGCAGCTCATGAAACGCCGCGAAGAACTCGACCAATCGCAAAAGTCCATCGAGGAACTCGTCCAGCACCTCGACCAGCGCAAAGACGAAGCCATCGAGCGCACATTCAAGCAAGTCTCCAAGGAATTCGCGACGATATTCGAACGTCTCGTGCCCGCCGGCCACGGCCGTCTCGTCATCCAGCGCCGCACGGACCGCCGCGTGGATCCCGAGGAGTCGGACGAGGAGCGCAGGAGTAATGTGGAGAATTACACGGGCGTCGGTATCAGTGTCTCGTTTAATTCCAAGGTCGCCGACGAGCAGCAGCGCATTCAGCAGCTTTCCGGTGGTCAGAAGAGTGCGTTTCATTTCCTTCATTTTTTTACATAAATACTAATGAAAACAGGTCTATGCGCCCTCTGCCTCATCTTCGCCCTGCAACAGACCGAATCCAGCCCCATGGTCATCTTCGACGAGGTCGACGCGAACCTCGACGCGCAGTACCGCACGGCCGTTGCCGGACTGCTCCAGTCCATCTCCGACACGGCGGGCACGCAATTCATCTGCACGACTTTCCGGCCGGAGATCGTGCATGTGGCGGATAAGTGCTACGGTGTGCTGTTCCGGAACAAGAACAGTACGATCAACTGCGTGAGTACGGAGCAGGCGCTCGATTTCGTGGATGGGCAGGCGCCGAAATGAGGTTCTTGTTGTAGTCAGGGGGGGCGCAAAGGGGTAGATCGAATTCAGGGGGGGTTTACGGGAGCACGGTTGTTGTTTTTTTTTTTTTTTATTTGGAAGGCATTTCGGGCAATGGAGGCTTTGAAAGTCTTGTTGCTTACTTTACTTACTTATTTTCTTTATCACAATTGCACATAGCTTAGGTATGTATGTTATTAGTACTGCTTATGGAGATTGTGTTTTCGAAACAAGATGTGTTCGGGCTTGCTTCGATGGCCTTCTTGTGTTATGTATTGATGAAGAGACTAGTGTTACATCGCCGCCATCCATATCAAGAGTGCCGTAGGTATCTTCGCCGCGTTCAGCTCTCGTTCGCGTGACACTTTGCTTGTCGGCTCATTCCTATATATTATTGTCGCTACTTTACCATCGTTTGCGTTGCCACTGTGGTATAGAGAAGAACATGGGCCAATTCGAAGCTCATCGGGGATACAACGCACGTCCACCACCTCCCCAGGAACATATACCGACACCGGCACCAGAAAGCGCCTGCACCGTTCCTCTACTGCAGGAGAGGATATCTGGTGATACCACACGAAGTATATACGCCAAGGTGCTTTGGATGCTCCATCACCCACTATCCAGCAAGCAGGGAATGGTGATTCCGAAAGGCAGACAATCAGTCCAACCTGTGATTTGGGTGTCAGCAGGAGAATTGTGATTGAGGCTGCTTGTTCATCACGGTTGAACAGCTAGGGATGGAAACTTACAATGGCATCCCCGGGCACCACAAGACAGGCGCACTGACAGAATGGAATTGGTCATCCTTGGAACGGAAGTGATATCTGCCATACCTGAGTTCCATTTTCGAGTTTCATCAATTATGAATCCGCTGTGGTGTGACTTCCCCCTATCTCTCCGTCGATGGTTGCCGCGTTTGGCCTTTCCAGCTATACAGACCGGTCGCCTGTCGCAAGGTTGAATGCAACATCGTCATCCACACAGACGGGACAGAGGACATACTAGCCGAGAATCACTCGGCTCTCACGCCTACTTTAGTCGTTAAATGTTGCCAACAGCCGTAATTCACACCCTATGCAGCCGTGACGAATAACGCACGCGGGGTCGATTCGTGCTGAACACCGGTAGCCGTGCCGGCGACGGCCGTGCAGGGACACCAGCAAAGACTCTTGTAGGTAGTCCTGGCCATTCGAAAACTCGGCTGAGCTGCCACCAAACGCATCAAGTGCATCTGCCGAAGGAGTGATCGGTTTGAGCTTCTTCATAACCCTGGCTCAACGGGAAGATGTTTGTCTTTCTCTATAGTGCCCCCTTCGTAGACAGACGGTTCTGCCTTGAGGACATGTCCCAAGCTTCTTTTGGAGTGCCAGCCGATGATATAAGCAGACTGCGGACTGCAGGATCATTGGCGGGCAGTTTTGTCGCCCAACCAAGCGTAGCCCTGGCCGTTTGCTATGCCTGGGTGGCCCTGAACACCGCACAACATGCGACCCTTGTATCCGAGCATTTTCAACCAGTTCAAAGAAAAGCCATCTCTCAAACTCGTTGCTTCTGACTGTTGGATTCTGGTGCAAGGTACGGATGGCGATGTCTGATTGGGCAGGGGCCGGCTCCTCTGTTCCCTTGACAGTAGCTTATTATATAAAAGCATCGTGTTCGCGCACCTTAAGTTGCCAGACGATCAGAGCGTGCACGCTCAAACACGCGGTGCAATCCAGGCTTGCGTGAGTCGAACTGACGATACTATAGTGATGCTGCACGCCAAGCGAGCATGCTAGAGATTGAGGAGCCCATGTCGGATGAGATGTTTGACTTGATTTATATAAAATTTTACTAGCAGAAGATGCTGTCGAAGCTTTGATGGCTGAGAACTTGAACTTGAGCCGCAAGAATGAATCTCGCTGAAGCAGAGACTGGACGTTTCATGGGAAAGCACAGTGAGTCAGAGGCAATCGAAGGTGCTTGCTCATATCTTTCAAAGTTCAGTTTCACACGGGAACACATGACGTATTGACTTATGTCATGTTGGGAGAGCAGGAAAGTGCCAATTGAAGTAGGCAAGCACGGAAGGACTTTGTGGAAGGTACTACAGCCGTCGTCATACGGGCATGATTCATGGACGAGATGGACTTGAACCATATTCAGTGAATCAGGTCACGACTCACCAGATCATCAGAGCAACACTTCAGGTTTGATGTGTACCGTATATTGTTTTCCATCCATGGTCTATATGCAAATAAAACAAAAAAAACAAATCTATCGAGAACAATTCAAGGCGCCACTCCCTCTATGTTCTATCCTTAGCCATCTATAATGCTCTCATGCCAAGACACACTCCGATCTATGCACTCATCTCGCCGTGATGCCGTTCTATACGTATGCGATGTCGATTCAACCAATTGTCATGTCCCCTGTTTCGCCGGCCGTTCGATTCATAAACAAGTCGTAAGTAATCCCGTCAGAGTCGCCCCAAGGGCTTGATGGGCTTTGAAAGACTAGGCCGTCACCATATCTGGCTCATCGAAGATTAAGCCAGTGTTGCCAAAGATGAGCTAGTGCAATAGTCAGTAAAGTGAACGTCCTTTGGCATAGAAAAGGAGACAAACTCACGATTTCAGTTCTTGGGCGGCTGCGGTGCGGGCTGGTTTCCTCCAGAAGAGCCACTTTGGCCCTTGGTTGAACCGCCTCCCATGGCGACTGTGACTGCGGCGAGAACGACAACCATTTTGTATTTTGTATACACGGGTTCAGAGATGGAAGAAGAGAAAGTGAATGGAACTGTGAGAAACTGGTTGGAATCGATTGGAACTGATTGAAACTCCAGGCTGATGCGAATCGAATGATGCTGCGATGATGTCGACAAGAAGCTCTTGAGTCTTGGGTTCATCGGCTCTTTTATAACAAGATGCTCGCATCGCAACCACCTTTGTCGACATCATATTTCATTAACTCTGACAGAGCTACTGGTCGTGTTTGCTGCGGATTCATGCCAGAATCCAAAGAGCTAAAATTAATTCACCGGGAGTCCTGGGCAGTTCAGGGAGTTGCCGGCGGCGCGAGACACGACGGCAGTGGAAAGTCGACGCGTATCGAGAATCAAATCAGATCGGATCTGTCTACAGAGTACGAAGCTTAGACAAACATGGAGGTTACATTTCATGCTCTCCACAAATGATTTCCGCGACGGCGTAACCGATCCATTACTATTCCTTCGAGCTCAGGCAACAACGAAAGTGACAACAAGTGACAAAACAAAGTGGAATACCCACACTTTGAAACCCGGCCGCACTGCCTCAGGGATAACCCATTACACGCGGCGCGAGTTTCACCCTGGACCAGGATGTAGGCGCGCCCAATCCTCGAGCTGAACCATGATGTCGTCAAGTCAAGTCAAGTCGGCGGATCGGACGAACAGGCGGCTCCGATCACGTCCGGGGACTTTACCGAACTAGGACCTGGATTCCTTCCGCCGGGGCTCTGCTATCAAGGGGCCCATGTTGACGTGGGCCCCTGGGACCAAATTTATCTTTCTAGAAGAAGTAAAGAACAAATCTTAGGCCAAAGACAAAGAGGCACGGACGGTGAACTCAGAATGAGTTTTGAGGGCTTCCAGGGAACAAGAATGGCGCAGACGACAGCTGATACGGATGATAACAACACAGGATGTCTCCCGTCACCACGCTTTGTTGAGTCTGTAAGAACGGAACATGTAAGTTTGTGTATTATGTCATGTTGCTATTCTTTCCTGAAACTCCTGTATGCGTCTGAGTTAGAATGCTAACTTGGGCGTGGCAGATTTGTTTTGTTTCGTGGCCTGTAGAGGTATGTCGAGCGTTGAGACTCAACCGTCGTTGTTGATTCCTGCGGGCCGTCAACAAGCCGGAACAGGCCGGCGAGTGCGTTCATACGACATTGACTGTGTCTCTCGGCTTTTCGATACGGCCAGTCATCCATGCCGTCGGTCCGTCGCGCGCGGCGTCGCGTATAAACTTGACGGCGAAGTACTACGGGATCTCCTGTCAGACACAGTCGAAGAAAAGTTCTCGAAAAACAAGCACAGTCAGATGGACACATGGCATATCTCCGCAATAGGACATCAGGGTCTTCTAAGATAATTTTGGACAGGTGATGGACATGATGCCTCCCAATCGCGAGCGTTTTGCTACCTTGCTTTGCCTCTTCGGGGCAAACGATGCTCACCCATCTTCGGGTCAGACTCCGAACAGAGGTACGTACTGACTATTACTGTATCTGTAAGTGCGTTCCGTACGTCATGGGAACAGCTGGAAGCACCGCCTACTGATCTGCCTACCAGGTACGTTATATATATCTCATGAGGATCGAACTTCAAAACTCGAATTCTGAACAGAGAGGGCTTGGGCGTCTATTCGTATTCATGGCGTATCAGGGTCCTGAAATGGACATCATGTGGTGGGTGTGAAGTACACAACACTTGGGAGATGAGTGGGTGAAGAATTCCATGCATGAGACTCTCAGGACGTTGGCATGACCATGGCCCAGCTCGTCTAATCCCATTCTTTTCGGCTCCAGGAATCAGGATGGCGAAAACTCTATTTCGACAGCATTGACATTGAGCGTTGCCTAGCCACGATGGCTTATAATAGTATCTTCAACGCAGAGATGTGCGCATGGGAGAGGCGCAGTACATCCAGCCTTATGGACATAAGGATTTCGAATTCTGGTGTAACTTAGACCGGTAGAAGCAGTTGAGACGCTCAACTGCAAGAGTTAACCGGCGAGTTGGAGAAGATGCCCAGTCACTTGGCAGGAGAATTGTCAACGTCCTTGACGAATGGAAGATGACTCCGAAAATACCGATTTGACGAGCGTCCTTGTTTTCGTAGGAACAGACCAGGAACATTCTCTATTATTAGAAAGTAGGTATGTTGTTGTCCCTGACTGCCGGCTTTGAATGGTTCGCTTCAACCCCGTTGCCTATGGTAATCAACTTCACCTCTGACAAAAACGCCAGGATGAGAATCCAAATTGTACGATAATCGGCCTTCTGAGCCGGCGACTAAACCCGTAAACAAACCTATCTAGTACTCGTACATACGAGTAAGAAAGTCCTGTTTCAACTTTTCTTACTGGTGGAATTTCGAACGAAGTTCGGACGAGATGGGATGTGCATAACAAGAGCGAAAGAGGAATTTGGGGTCCTCATCTTTGCATGTGCTGATGACGTCATAAAACACTTCTTTTATAGCCGGCATGGTGGTCAGATGGCTTGATGTTGACGAGAGCAGGTGAGATTATGCTGAGGAGAGTATATAGGAGTTTATGTGTCTAGAAACGGTATAAAAGGGAGACTGTGGAAGTGTAGAGCCATGGAGACCGGTAGTGGTCGAAGACGTGTAAGTCGAGGCAGGTTTGTGTGAAGAGTTTCTGGGAGGACGATATAAGAGAGTGAACTTGTATGCCCGGCAAAGTGTTATACAAGGAGGAAAAAGACAAGGTAAACGAGAGGTTCAATAAAAAGAAAAGAAAGAAGAAAAAATAACGAAAAGGATATAAGAGCAAAAAAAGAGAAAAAAGAAGGGTTGCTGCTCTTAGTAGACTAAGAGGCATCAGGAATTGAGCCCGATGCGGGGGTCGAACCTATGGATGCTATGTTAGTATTGAATGAAAAACAACTCAAATGTGCTTCAGAAGAAGTAAACTTACCCGCAACCTTGAGATTAAGAGTCTCACGCTCTACCGATTGAGCTAACCGGGCAGATTTTTCGTTGAAGTTCGTGTGCTTCAAAATCGCTTCTTCTTCTTCTTGCCCTTGCTCCGGGCCCGTCGCGCGCCAAAAATAAATTTTGAAGGGTGGGTACCGACTTATCGGGAACGGGAAGTCGGTCGATGTTATCTCTTATCGGGGGTGGAGGTCCCCCATCGAGGGGCACGACCACCACCCCGCAGTTAGTTAGCAGCAGGCGCCGGGCCCCTTATTGCTGACCGAGAGCTCCAAAGGCAGGCGCTTCTAGAAGAGCTACGTAGTCGATAGAAGACGTCGGAAGAACAGCCCTGACGTGAGGTCTGGTTCTTCTTCTTCTACATAATCACCTCCTGAGAGTCCCATCTTCAGGCTGCGAAAGTTGACTTGTATCCTCTCATTGTTTGTTTGTGTGTCATACGTCAAGATGCCTATTAACTACAGCAAGTGGGTGAGTAAATCACCTATTCCGTCTGCTGGCGATACATACATATGATGCGTTCAAGTCCAGCAAGAATAGATATTGATGATGTCTTCGTTTTCAGGACAACCTGGAGCTCAGCGATGACTCCGACATCGAGGTGCACCCCAACGTCGACAAACGCTCCTTCATCCGCGCCAAGCAGAACCAGATCCACGCCGAGCGCCAGCAGCGGAAGCTCCAGATCGAGACCCTCAAGTACGAGCGCCAGATCAACGATGGCCTGATCAAGCGCATCTCGGGTCTCCTGGCCGCCCTCAAGGCCAACGCCGCCGAGGCCGAGTCGAACCTTGCCGAGATGGCCTTCCGCGCCGTCATGGAGTCGGCTGGTCGGCCCGAGGACGACAAGCCGCCGGCGCGGCCCGCGGGCGTCCATGCGAATGTCGAGCAGCCGCCCACGTACACGAAGATGATGGCGACGCTGTTGGACCAGGTTAATCAGACGCTGAACGAGAAGAAGCCGGAGAATCGTTACGCCGCCATGGTTGAGGAAATCGAGGACCACCTGAAGAAGGTGGAGGATTTACAGCGACAGCTTCTGGAGAAGCTGGCTGAGCTGGAGAAGGAGGAAAGCCGTAAGATCACGAGTGAGAGTATTCATACGGGCTTTGATAGCTCTTATGTTGCGAAGTCTACGCCGTCTACGTCTACGAGCGAGAAGAAGAAGGCCGATAGCACCGTTGAGCTCCTGAACCCGAACTTCAGCGCTAGCCCGGCCGAGGGATCGAAGTCCGCGGATGCGGACGATGAGGACGATGAGGATGCCGATATGGAGGCTTCTCCTGACGGACGCAAGTTCGCGAGCATCAAGGCGGCCGAGTACCGCGAGAGTCACGCATTCATTACTTCACACATGCACATCGTTACGGAAAAGGAGACGGACGGCATCCTCGTCATGGCCTTCGACGCGGCCCTAGAAAAGAAGGACGACCTCGCGAGAAATTACGTGCACCAGGCTCTTCTACTGCAGTACTGCCGCTCCCTCGGCAAGGACGGCGTGCCGATCTTCTTCAAGCGCATCACGACCAAGGGCCACCAGGCGCAGGAGGTGTTCTACAAGGACGTGCAGGATACGTATTTCCGCATTAAGACCCGCGCGGCCGAGATCAATGCGCAGCGCGCTGAGACGAAGACGGGCGATGTTGAGCAGATCCAGTTGCATGCCGTCCAACCCGGTACGGAGATCAAGATCCGCATCCCGCCGGAGAATGCGGAGGATGAGGAGGGGATGCGCGAGCGTCAGATCTTTGATGCGTTTACGCCGGAGCTGAAGAAGGCGCTTGAATCTAGTAGTCTGGATAAGGTTAATGAGGTGCTGGGAAGGATGAGTGTGCCGGAGGCGGAGGAGGTTGTTGAGCTTTTGGGCGATGTAAGACTTTCTACCCTTCATTATTCCCTGAGTATGTGTGCATTTGCTAATCTTGAGTTTTATAGGCTGGTATCCTCATGTTGGAAGAGCAGATAATAGATGCCACGACAGAGGAGGGCAGACAACGCGTCAAGGAGCTGGAGGAACAGGCGGCGACCGAGTCATATGCTGATGATCCGGAGTAAACTTCTCGAAAACAGAAGTGTTTGTTTCTCTCTTATTTGCTGAGGTAGTTTAATGAGGATACTTGAATCGAGTGTTCTTATGGCCCGAGACATGGTCCTTTTCTCAAATCAAGTTGGCTCGGCAGTCACTGTAGTACGGAGGTTGGATAACTGCTGAGCCACTCCGTAGGTAAAGAGGCTTGCTACATGAATCGCTTGATGTTCGGTTCACGGCATCGTGATAGGCGGAGTCGTGCTTTTTATAGGTACGGACGGTTCCCGGAACGGTGGTTGGGGCTCTACTTTAAGGGGGTGTGGCGTTCGTACCATATTTTTCTCACATTGGCATTTCCGTATTCCGTAATCCGTCCAGTATTACTCCGTGATAATGTACGGAGTAAGTGAATCTGGTTCGAGAATCTGGTACGATGGAAACACCTGGTTCGATGATAATGAATATGTAGATGGGATGTGAAATGTGCATGTACATCATCATCACATTCCCATGCAGGTAATTAAATCCTGTCGATCGTTGTGTCGACCGGAAGATTCGAGTCTTGGTAGACTACAGCTACTTAACGGAATGGTAAAATACAAGAGAGGAACAGGAACAGGACAGGACAAAAGAAACAGGGGCCGCTAGCGCTGAATGGTTTCGACCTGCCCTGCGCATGCATCCCTGTCCAACGCCTCGTATCCCGTAGGTAATCTGAGACGAGAGATCAGCTCCGGTTCTAGGCAACGACTTTTTCATGTTCCATTCTTACCTACCTACCTATTTACTGTAGAGAGTAGTGGTGCAGCTCTTATGCTGATCTCTTAACGCCTAGTTCCTCGTAGTAGGTAGGCTGAATGGCTGAAGAACGAATAATTTCGCTTGCGACCTATTGGGAGTCTAGTCGGAATGGGGAAGTGAGTTACTTACATCTGAAGGAGGTAGGAAGAAGAGTGAATGTGAAATGTACAGCCCCCTCGAACCGCGAACGTGAAACACCCGTCCTGGCACGAAAGACCAGCACTGCATGGAAGTTTGCGCAGGACAAGCAAGCAACAGACACTTAACAACAAAAAAGCTTAGCTACGATCTGTCACAATGATCGTCACTCTGGTAAAGAAGGGGAACGCGCGTTTATTATGCACCTACAGTATCGTAACGCCATGGACCCGGAGCTGACGTGTGAGGAAGGGGCGCAGTCCCGGGGCCACTAATACGGAGTTCTCTCTGAGGTCCTCTCCCCACCACTCGCTGGACTAGTTTGTATAGAGTCATGTACAAGTTAAATGGAGTTGTGAAGGGGGGGCCCTGCCCTGTTGTTGGTGGTCCGAACTCGTATTAAGAAGCGCTGGGCGCCTGGGTGGTTTCATCCGTGGGTTTTTCGGAGGATTATTCTCTCTTTTCTTCTTCTTCTCTCTCCTCCCTTTTCTATCACCGTCTCCCTTTTGTACGGAATACTGCATTTTGTTGCGGTACGGAATACTGGGAATACACACGGGTTTATAGATTCACACGTAGGTGAATTATATATATAACTGGACTTACCTGGATACCTACCACGGGAGTTCTCATCACTCGCTCGCTCGCTTGAATTGCTCGCTGGACTTCGCTCCCCCCGAAATCCCAAGATGCTTCCCTCGTTATGCACGTACACGGCGGCCCTCGCGGCGCTCGCCAGCACAGCCTACGCAACGCCGCAAGCCAACGCATTCTCGACATCCATGGTCAAACCGACCGTCTCGACCGTCCTCGCCGCAGTGCCCACAACAACCACAAGCTCCTCCTCCTCCTCAACCATGGCCTGCAATAACTCGCCCGACCTCTGCTCCCGGTCCTACGCCGACGTAACACACCTCGGCGCCCACGACTCCTCCTTCCTCCGCGACGCCAGCACGCAAAACAGCATCGCCGGCAACCAATTCCTCAACGCGACCATCGCCCTCGACGCCGGCATCCGCATGCTGCAAGTCCAAGTCCACGACCAAAACGGCATCATCGAGATGTGCCATACCCTCTGCTCGCTCCTCGACGCGGGCCCCCTGCAGACCTGGCTCGGCGAGATCAAGACCTGGATGGACGCCAACCCGCACGAAGTCGTCACGCTCCTCATCGTCAACTCCGACGGCCAGGACGTCGCCCAATTCGGCGCCGCCTTCGAGGCCTCGGGTCTGTCGCAATACGGGTACACGCATTCCGGCAACACCTGGCCCACTTTACAATCCATGATCGAAGCGAATACGCGTCTTGTGACGTTTATCGCCTCCATCACGCCGAGCCCGAGCTTCCCGTACCTCCTGACGGAATTCGATCATGTTTTTGAAACGGCCTTTGGCGTGTCTACGCCCACGGGGTTCAATTGCACTATCGATCGTCCTTCATCCCCCGCTACGTCCCTCGAGGCGCTGAACCAGGGTCTGCTTCCCTTACTCAACCACTTCCTCGACAAGGATCTCGGCTCCGGGATCACGATCCCCGACGTCGACGCCATCGCGACGACGAACAGCGCGCTCGTATCCACGGGCTCGCTGGGCCAACATCTATCCATGTGTTCGTCGGAATGGGGTCGCGTGCCAACGTTTGTGCTGGTGGATTTCTGGAACGAGGGCCCCGCGATTGCTGCGGCGGATGCGATGAATGGGATTACGAATGCCGTGGGCCGGAGGAATGATACGGCGGAGGAGATGAAGGGGGCAGGCGGGGAGAATCGGGCGGAGAGGAGCGGGGCGCGGATGGGGATGGGGGCGTTGGTTGCGTTTTTTGTGGCGGTTTTGTCGTTGGCGTGAGCCCTTCACTTACCTACATTCTTACCTTTCTTTTGGATATCTTTGAGGAGATGTGGAAAGATATAGAGATGGATGGATAAACTAGATCTTGTTTCGTGGCATAGCGACGGCGTTGAACGGGCAGATTGTTTTCTTTCTTTTCTTGAATGTGCCGTGGATATTTTCCCAGTATATATTTCAGAGAGACTTATTTAAGAGGGTAGTCTCGCGACACCTACGGCCTTCGTGCCGTTCATATACCAATAGAACCATTTATGAATGAAGATTCGATTAAGTTCCGTACCTCTTTCATCACCGATTTATTAACGACTGTAATCCGTACTAAATCCCCGGCCCGCAACACCCCGATCCGGCCCGACAGGTCCGGGATAGCCAGCAGCCGGGGGTCTCATCCATCAAGCTCATGAATACGAACAAGAAGATCGACAACGACTTCCCTCTCGATCCCTTTCCCCTCACCTCCATCTTATTATCCTCAAGATGTACCATAATCTCGTCCGGCCCAGCAGAACTCTCTTTTCCTACCGTTCGTTATCGAAAAGCCTGCCCAATCGTCCGGTACGTCGTTACTTACACTGTACCGATCTAGTGACGTTCTTAACCTCCTCCTCTTGACCCACCTTCACTTCTTCATCTTCATGATTTATGGAAAGGTACGGATTATTGATCTTGAAATAACAGAACGTATACCCAGCCTCATTCTACCAGAGCAAAATGGATTACTCGAACGTCGCTACGCCGGCGCGGTGCTATGCGGATTTCTGTTTGATTCCGGTGCGTGTTCTTGCCACCCCCACTTGCCTTCATTCATTCCCTCATTCATACATTCATTCCCTCATGCATTTCGTCTATTCCCGTCATTCATCTCAAATATAGGGAATGAATGGATAGGTGAATGAAGGGAATGGAAGTACAGAATGAAGAACCTAACAAGCACAGGTCGGAACCGGCACCGTCTCCGTCGCCGAAGAAGTCGCCGCCGTGCAGAAGCTCTTGAAAGCCAGCGGATTGACGTATACGATGCATTCGGCCGGGACGACTGTTGGTATGTCTCCTCAATTCCCTCCTTTCCTTTCCATTTCCTTTCCATTTCCCTTCTCTCCTTTCACTTATCCTCTGTGCTCCTTAATCTCTGTGATGTGATGGAATTGTAATGGGGGGATATAAATGAGGTGATGAATGAAGTTGGAGAACGCACAAACTGATTGGAAACCAGAGGGCTCCTGGGACGACGTCATGCGCGTCATTGGCCAGGCGCATAGTGTCGTGCATGAGCGCGGTGTCGTGCGCGTGCAGAGCTCCATGCGTGTCGGTACAAGGTCAGTGCCCTTATCTCCAACTTGTAATAATGGTGTGAGTTACTGATGTGCAATAGAACGGACAAGAAGCAGACGGCGCAGGATAAGGTGAAGCGTGTTGAGGATTTGCTTGCGAAGCCGAGTGCTTGAGTCGGGGATTGAATGAAGGTGTAATGATGTTTGGAGTTTTGTGAAAAGTGTTTTGTTGTAAGAGTCGAGATTGACCAATCCCAATCAATGCACCTTGCAACCAATTCATGAGTGAGAGAACGTTTGATGAACAGGTATATTTTGCATTTTTGAAGAAAAGCGACAGTATTCAAGCCAATACACCCGCAATGCCAGGTCACATTACACGAAAAAAAGACATCAGCCCGCCGAGTATAGTAGTAGTGTAAACCTCCCCAATGCATCATCATTAAACGGCCTTCCCCCTTTTGTATATGTGTGAGTTCACCCCATCCGTACCACCAGGCACCAATGCAAAAATAACCCCTACCCACTCCATTTCATACATGTGACACCAGAAAAACCAGTCTATGCACGCATGGTCTGCTTCTTCTGCGCCTTCCGGATCCCCTTCTCCTTCTCCTTCTCGAGGTATCTCTTCTGCGCCTTCGCGTCCAGGGCATTCAGCTCGGCATCGCGCTTCGCCTTGCGCGCCTTGTCGCGCTCGAGCGCGCGCTCCTCGGCCTTCTCTTCTTCGGCGAGTTTCTGGATCTGCTTGAGGTTCTCGTCGCGCACGCTCTTGACCTTGCGCAGGACTTCCACTCGGAAGTGCGCCACGGATACCAGTTGGTCGGAGAGGCGGACGAAGTAGGAGAATAGGGGGACGAGGTTCTCGTAGTTGTTGTTCGAGGGGAGGCGGTAGCGGAGGAAGATACGCTTGCGAGGAGTAGCCTCTTCCAGACTGTGACGGAGTTAGCATTTGGGGTTTCGGAGATATTATGGTGCGCAGTTCAATTGGCAGGTAAACTCACGTTCTGGGCTTCTCAATGGGCTGGTCACTGATGATGAGGTAATCAAGGAGATCTCCGGCCTTCTTAACAGCTTCCACGAGCTCATCAGTCAACAGAGCCTGGGTGATCTCGGCGCTCTCGCTCATGACAGTAGTCCAGACGGGGAGTTTAGCGTGGTCCTTGGTGAAGGTGATAGAGACGTCGTATCGGTCCTCGCGGAGCTGCTTCATCTGGGTCTTGTTCACAATAGCCCAGACGAATCCATCGTAGTTGCTCTTGGGGTCCTTGGCCTGAAGCTCGGCAGCACCGGGCATCTTGGGAACAACCTGGGCCTCCTTGCCGTCAAAGGGGTAGATGACAGCGCTAATAGCATCCTCGGGCATGCCGAAGCTGTCGAAGATGAAACCGAAAGCGGACTCCATGAAGAGAGTCATGGGGTTGAAGCGCTTCTTCAGCGACAGCTTGATGTCCATGAATGCAATGTTCTGTCGGCCAGTCGCATACGAGGCGTACTCGAACAAGCTCTTCTCCGTAAGCACCTTGTCGACGTCATCCTTGGCAACCGTCGACCGGCCGAGACCGACGTGAGCGAATTCACTGGTGAGAACGGACGCGTGAGCCTTGGCCCATGCCCGGGACTTGGCCCGGTTCAGGCGCGAGCCGATGTAGTGGAGAGTGCAGATGACCGCGATGATGGACAGGATGATGCCCTCGGTGCGGAACTCGCTCAGGCTGTGGCGCTCATGCACATTGTACCACTTCGTGTAGGGGCGCAGCGTCGGGACAGGTCCGCCGCTGGTCGCGCTGTCGCCAGCGGGTTGGAACGTGAAAGGCGTGGATTCAGAAGCCGCCGCGAAGTCAGCGAAATCTGGAGATCGGGACTCAATTAGCATGCATAAACAATATAACACGTTACTGCACTGATATATGCAAGTGTATAGAGCCAATTGTCGAGTATAACTCGTGTGGCAGCCAGATATCACCAGTCTAGCCGGCGTAAGACCAAGAAAGACACGTACCAGAATCAACCTTGGCGGCCGCCGGCGTGTCAGCCGGCTTGTTGCCGCCGAGCACGTTCTTGAGGATGTCGGCCATGTTTTCGCGAACTCCCTTTGCGAAGAACTAATACTGGCGCGACGAGGTCTATGAGGGAGGCGTAGTTACTGTAGGCACGCAAAGTGTTCGTCTCCGACAGACAATTCCTACGACGCACGCAGAAGAAAGAAGAAGAAGGTCTCCATAAGTTGGGTCCAACCGGTGCAGGTTGCAGCTCCATTAGCTGTCATGATTGGGGAACGCTCCAGACACGCCAGGGGTACGCATAATCTGGGGTACGGGGAAGGGTGTGGCTGGGCGTGTACTCGTATGTATTATGGCGGTGGTTGTGGCTTGAGTATGGCTTTACTTTAGCCAAGGAAGCTGGTTTTCTACACAGTGTTGCTGTGGTGCTGTGAATTCCATGAGTTTACTTACCTGAAAGTAAACAAATTCCAACGTCTGCAAGCATCTGCATCATCAACCAATTTGTACAAAATCCTGCACCTCGGAACTTTGGAGAAACACAAACTACTCGAAAATCCTGGAGTAAGACAAATGAAAAAAAGTTAAGTAACGCTTTCACAAATCCGGAAAACAAAGAACGTGAAAGATGTCAAAGCCGAGCACCATGCGTCGCTATGGCAAGCAGACTAAGAAGTCTCGGACTGCCGGGCGCATGTTCGTCGAGCTGTCTCAGAGTTCCGAGGAGAGCGCGGAAACGAAACAGAACGACAAGCAGCAGGATTCGGATCTCAATGCAGATGAGGAAACAAAACCAAAAGTCGTGAATGACTCGGAGGACGATGATGGACTTGAGGGTTTGACGCAAGACATGTCTTCCATTCGCATCCGAAGTGAAACTAGAGAAGTGCCAGAGTCACCGCTGCCGGAACGGAGGAGAACGAGATTGTCGGTCCGGTTAGATCTACCGGAAGAAAAGTCGCCTCAGGAACCCTTGGTAGAGGAAGTACCGGAAGTACCGGAATCTGTTCCTACATCACCAGAACCCGAAAAAGTAGACGACAGCGAGGACGAAGACGAAGATGAAGATGCGACGGAATGCGCGCCATCTTTCCTAGAGCAGTCCAAAGAACTGCAGATCCTCTCCTGGGCCGAGGTCTGCCCGCCAGGCGACCAGATCGTCAAGATCGCAGAAGCCTCGTATGCAGAGGTGTACCGGGTAACCAACGCGCGGGGGACGAGCATCATAAAAGTGATACGCATGTCATCACCGATCAAGGCACAGACAAAGACACAGCAGCGGTCGGGGCTCGTAGACGAGGAACCACACCCCGAGTCCGACCTGCAGGGCGAGCTGCAGATATCCGAATGGGTGGCTGATATCCCTGGCTTTGTCGTCTACAAGGAGCGCTACATTGTGCAAGGGAAGGCGTGTCGCGAGCTCTTGGAGACGCATCAGACGTTTCATAAACAGCTCAAGAGACAGGACCCGGATCGTTTACAGTTCTATCCGTCGCCGAGTCGGTATTTGGATGATACGAAGTTTCTCGTCATTGAGTTGGGCGATGCGGGGACGGCGCTGGAGGATTTCGAGCTCGTGACGGCTGACCAGCTGTGGGATATCTTCTTCAACGTTGCCATTGCGCTCGCGCGGGCCGAGGCAAGGATCGGGTTCGAGGTGAGTCTATGCCCCTGATTTTTAAGCCGATCTGCAACTGGTTTTTCTGCTAACGCACATAGCATCGGGACTTGCACGAGGGAAATCTCTGTATTCGGAAAGTGAGCGAACCGGTTCCTAAGGAGGAGCGGGATCGGCCCGGTCGATTTGGCTTTTCTGGACTCGATATCACGATTCTAGACTACGGTCTATCCCGGGCACAGGCCCATGTCGATTCCACCCCTATCGCCTACGATCTGGAACGCGATCTTAGTCTCTTCACAAGCGAGCATGCGGCGCAATGTCGCGTGTATCGGCAAATGCGATCCTTCATGCTAAGGGGCGACAGGGTCTGTATACCGCCCGAGGACCACAACGTACCCTATGCAGAGGGCATCGACGGCCCGATATCATGGTCTCTCCACGAACCGTACACGAACGTTCTCTGGCTCGCTTACCTGTATGAATGGATGCTGGAGAACTTCAGCGGCCCCAAGAAGGAAGTCAATGCCTTCAAGCGCGCGACGAAGGAGTTCTGGTCTTACCTTGATCCGGAAGCCGCGGAGGATATGCCGGGCTTCGAGAGCGCGAGCGCCATCTTGTGCTATGCTGTCGAGGTGGGCTGGGTAGAGGAGGACCAGCTCATGGGTGGGCGCGACGAGGTTGAGAAGTCGATTCTCTCGATTCTGGCTTCTGATGATGATGAGGACGATGCCGATATCACCGATCGCCCTCGGCGTCGGTCCTTGCGGAAGCGGCGGTCAAGCATGCACAAGTAGTAGAAGATTCATGCTGCATTGCATTGTAGGACTGGGAATTGCCAAGAAGGAGGCGTGTTTATTAATTCATGGCGAGCGTGTTTGGGCATTTTCTACATACGGACTTTTACCATCGTGAAGCTCTTGATCACGATATTCTTTGTCATTTACATACAGCATGCAAGACGATGTTTACATACCAGGGATTGATCGGCCGAAGGATTGTGGACTCTAGCTAGATCTCGGCCGAGGTTCATGGGGGTGTCATAGGTAGAGGCTGAGCACATACACATACATATACTAATTGAGCCGTCTTCATGCGATTGAGTCATGAGACGCAGTTGACCTGACAGTAAGGTCCCCGGTCTCCTTTCTATATCGAGAAGTTGCAAGTATTTTCTGCCAAGCTCGCTTGTGATGAGACAGTCTTCGAGATCTCTGCTCTTCGTGTTTTGGTCTTGGCATCGTCATGCCCCTGGTCGGGATATCAAAGCGACCTACCCATTTAATCCGAATCACAATTAGCGAATCCTACATGAACTCTTCTCATGGAGAGTTGGTGATGGCCCTTACAGATTCCAATCTCCTATCCCAGAGCTGTGCATCTCTTACGACCTACCTTACAAGTGACCGTTGGTTGAGACGGTTCCATGGAATATTATAACATTTCAAGACCAGCTTCCTTGACGATCTCTTCGGTTACGAGACGAGTCGTACGATGTTTATCTCTCTCCCCATCGTAGACCCAGCCGGCTGGAGATTGTTTATAAATACTTGGCCCCTCATTAGGAAGGTTCATCGGCCCAGGGTCCCTGCTTCGTTTCGTGACTATCCTGACTCTCTTCCCGCGCCAAGCCAACAATAATCCCCATTCTTTTGCTCGAACATGGCTCATGCCGTGCCTGGCTATAATAGAGCCACAAATCAGGATATGCTGCAAGCCACATGCAGTGACGTTGGACGATCAAACCCATCTCATCACAGTCGGGAACTTGGCAAGGAAACCCGAAGAGACGATGATCAGCACGACATCATGTACGAGAACGGACTCCGGAGGCAGAGACGTTAGAGTGTGATGTAAATTAAATGAGAGAATATCAGAAAAAAACACCACTGAATGGTCAATGATGAATAAGAACGCGTGTGTGTGCCTATTTATGTACACGAAACCGGCCCCCAAGTCGCCGAGATTACTGACTGCGACTGGCTGGGCGGGGGATTTGTTTCTTCACGTTGTATAGCCGCCAATATAGCCGGCCCAGCGTGTCAGCGATGCATACCTGCACGATCATTCTTTCTCTCGGCAGTGCCGGGGGAGGAGTTGGAGCGGGCTGGCACATGGAGGGAGCAAATCGGGGATATTGTCGAGTGCCCTCCGGGCCGGTGTAGCGGTGCCTGTGCGCGAACAGGCCTACATGAAGCTGTTGGTGCACGACATTTGGGTGACATGCTTGGTTGACATGCCTGCCGGTCCCCTGCTCGACATAATCCGTATGTAATCCGTACATTATCTCCTACCTACTCGGACACAATCTTCAATGATGCAACATTCGACATTTTTCTGTCGTGCCCACAACGTGGCGAATGAACAACCAAGGAACGGTTCCGCTTGTCATCCACCGCGAAGTGCCCCGTCCATGCGGCCGCACGTCTCCTCCGTCTCTCCATTCTCATCTCACGATGGATCAATGATCATGGAGCCCGGTGAGCTCGCTGCCGAGGTTTATAGGGGAATGCCATTAGTAATTGCCGAGATGACATTGCGAACTTGGAGGCGGTGGCCTTATGCCCCTTGACGGATCGGTGGTCGGTAGCAGTCTGCAGACTTCTCGCAGCGAAACAAGAGATTTGATTGCTTCGCGGGATGGACAGCCATGTCCACTACGGTAGCATCTCCTGGTCACCCAAGACTTTTCGTTATCCCCCTAGTCCATGCTAGCCTGCAATTTAGAAAGGAAGCTAGGGCGACGAGTCTTTGCACATGCGGACGACCTCCGCAGCTTAGGTACGAAGGGACGCGCTACTACCTACCATGGTAAGAAGGAGTATTTCGTACCTGCTGCTACGATGTATGTACGTGCGGTATTCCGTCCGTCGTCAGGTCCGCAGTAGCAGGAGATAATGGATGGAGATAGGTACCTGCCTGCCTGTCTCGAACCGACGTCGATAGACGAGCTCAAGCCCTGCCACTGGCAAGCCAAGCTCCCGGAAAAAGAAACTGGGCGATTATAAATACAGAGAGCGTAGCCTAGAAGAGCAAGACTCGAAGAACGAAGGATCTGGCTCCATGCGGACTGTATCCCGTGTTGCTGCAAACCTCGAGTCAAGCGAAAACGTCTGCTCCGTCCGAGTCCTGCTTGTTGACTGACTGCCGGTGAAGAGCGCTGGTGATGATTCTTGGCAGTTCAGGTTCCAAAAATTAAAATATCCCGCTCCACTCTGCCCTGCGCTTTGCCCTCGCAGCTCTAAACGAACGAACCCGCTCGGCCGCTTTAAAAGCCTGCATGTTGATTGGCCCAGCCGGCGTAACCTGATTGGTAATAGTGCGGCGCCCTGATTGGCTGCTGATGACGCTTACTCACCGTGTTAGTTGCTGCTCCTGCTCCGATCCGTCGTGACGCCTCCGCCGCCAAGAAAGGTACGCTCGCTCCAAACCACACTTTCGAGCTCGCGATCGTCTTCTGGGAAACAACACAGAAGAGCCGTTTGTTTTGAGGAAAATTTTTGACCCGGCAAAGAGAGAGAAAAAAAATTCATGATGCCAGTCTCACCGAGCACATCATCGTGCGGCATATTGCCTGATGTTTTATGGAGTTCTCGCAAATTTTCTACGAAAAAAAAAAGATGAATATGGCTTGGTAGATAATTACTAACGAATTGGGGACTTACTTATCACAGAAGACCTCGATCTCCTGGCTCTTTTCCCGGCTCCTATACCGTATTATTGACTCGTTCCTGAGACATTCCCGTCCTGCTTTCACTTGGCGGAAGGTACTTACACATAAATAAACTGCTCTCCCTCTTCTATATACCTATATATATCCTCGACCGGAACCATCCTCCTTTGTCCTGTCCTCCTCCCATATCTCTGACGTTGAACAGCAGTACCACTGTCACCGTCTAATTATATCATTCTTATTATAATACACCAGACACCATGAAGAGGGAGATAGGACTCTCCCTTGCCGTAACGGCGGGACTTGTCTCTGCTGCTGGCTGCCCCTTTGCCAACCCTGGCAACCTCGTCGCTCGTGCTGTTGAGGCCTCTCAGAACCCCATTGCCGATGCCGTCGTTGATGACAGCCAGGGCTACCTGAGCAGTGATGTCGGTGGACAGTTCGCTGACCAGGACAGCTTGAGAGCTGGTGAGAGAGGTCCTACACTTCTCGAGGACTTCATCTTCCGTCAGAAGATTACCCACTTCGACCACGAGCGTGTAAGTCATTTACGCCAAAACCCCCTTTCACTTATACAAATATACAACATTATCACAACATGGCTTCATGATCTTTTCTAATATGATATACAGGTCCCTGAACGTGCTGTCCACGCCCGTGGTGCCGGTGCCCACGGTACCTTCACCAGCTATGCTGACTGGAGCAACATCACTGCTGCCTCCTTCTTGGGCAAGGCCGGAAAGGAGACGCCCATGTTCGTCCGTTTCTCTACCGTTGCCGGTTCCCGTGGTAGTTCAGACACTGCCCGTGATGTCCACGGCTTCGCCACTCGTTTGTAAGTCATTAAATCTCTAAAATATTCATCTCGCCCGACACTAACACACGGCTTAGCTACACTGACGAAGGAAACTTCGGTATGGAACTTGATCCAAGTCTTCCAATTCTATAAGACGATTGTACTGACATTCTATTTTAAGATATTGTTGGAAACAACATCCCAGTGGTAAGTCATTACTTCACCCCTTTAACCGAGCCTTTTATTACTGATCGACGCTAACTCTTGTAACAGTGTAAGTGAAATCAACAAAACTCGAAAACAATACTCTTCAAACGTGTCAGACATTGATGCTAATTTCGTCTTTTTCTCGAACAGTCTTCATGTCAGTCCACCATGTCCAAGCCTCAACTTACATCATTCACTGACTCTCAAACAGCCAAGATGCCATCCGCTTCCCCGACCTGATCCACGCCGTCAAGCCCAGCCCCGATAGCGAGATCCCCCAGGCCGCTACTGCTCACGACTCGGCATGGGACTTCTTCTCTCAGCAGCCCAGCACCATGCACACCCTCTTCTGGGCCATGGCCGGCTTCGGTATTCCTCGCAGTTTCCGTCACATGGTACGTCATGTCTACTCGGATTCCTTCTCAGTACCGACCAAGACTAACTGGCTGCATAGGATGGTTTCGGTATTCACACCTACCGCCTGGTCACCGACGACGGTGCCTCCAAGCTCGTCAAGTGGCACTGGAAGACCAAGCAGGGTCGCGCCAGCTTGTACTGGGAGGAAGCCCAAGCCCTCGGCGGCAAGAACCCCGACTTCCACCGCGGTGATCTCTTCGATGCCATTGCTGCCGGCAACTACCCCGAGTGGGAGCTCGCTGTCCAGATCATCGACGAGGACCAGGCTCTTGCTTTCGGCTTCGACGTTCTCGACCCTACCAAGATCATCCCTGAGGAGTTCGCGCCCCTCCAGAAGCTCGGTGTTATGCAGCTCCACACGAACCCCATGAACTACTTTGCTGAGACTGAGCAAGTCATGGTGAGTTCTCGTCTTTCTCAAATAATGTCTTATTTCTTTGACCTAACATTATTTGCAGTTCCAACCTGGTCACCTTGTTCGCGGTATCGACTTCACCGAGGACCCTCTGCTGCAGGGTCGTATCTTCTCCTACCTCGACACCCAGATCAACCGCCACGGTGGTCCCAACTTCGAGCAGTTGCCCATCAACCGTCCTCTGGCCCCTATCCACAACAACAACCGTGACGGTGCCGGCCAGAACTTCATCCACCGCAACACTGCTGCCTGTAAGCTCTTACCCATGCCCCTTTTTAATCAGACCTGAACTAACAAATCTCACCAAGACTCCCCCAACACCCTAAACAACGGTCTCCCCGCACAAGCCAACCAAACCCACGGCCGCGGCTTCTTCACCGCCCCCTCGCGCACCGTGACCGGTCCCCTCGTCCGCGGCCTCTCATCAACCTTCAACGACCACTGGTCGCAGCCCCGCCTCTTCTACAACTCCCTACAACCCGTGGAGCAACAATTCCTGATCAACGCCATCCGCTTCGAAATGAGCAACATCAAATCCACCGTCGTCAAGACAAACGTGCTCACCCAACTCAACCGCATCAGCAACGACATCGCCGTCCGCGTCGCCCAAGCCCTCGGCATGCACGCCCCGGCGCCCGACAGCAAATACTACCACAACAACACGACGGCCGGTATCTCCATCACGAACGGCACGCTCCCCTCCATCGCGACGCTGCGCGTCGGTATTCTGGCTAGTGTAGCCACGAAGGCGTCTGCGGCTTCGATGGCGCAGGCTGCCCAGCTCAAGACGAAATTGGTCGCGAGTGGTCTCACTGTTACGGTCGTCGCGGAACATCTTACGGCCGACGGCGTCGATAAGACGTATTCGGCTGCTGACGCGACGGATTTCGACGCTGTTGTTGTTATTGCTGCTGCTGATGCCGCGGGTATCTTTGATGTCTCGGCGAAGGGGTCTTCGCTGTATCCGCCTATGCGACCCCTGCAGATTGCGAGTAGTGCGTTTGTCTTTGGGAAGCCGGTTGGATATTTTGGTGCGATGAAGACGAGTGCGGCGCTTGCTGCTGCGGGTTTTGGCGCCGAGAGTGATGAGGGTGTGCTTGTGGGGGATGATGTTGAGGGGATGGTTAGCTTTGTTGAGGAGGGACTTAAGGTGTTTAAGTTTACGGGAAGATTCCCGTTGGATTCTTGAGCTCTTGCTTGAGAGTTGAAGAAGAGGATGGGGAGGTAAAATGGGGAAGTAATGTGTGAGGATATGAAAAGTCCAGATGAGAGAAAAAGGGGGAGACCCTTGACGATTTAATGATGTACATAGTGTACGGATCACGGTCGAGATGACCTGTGAGATACCTACCTTTATTTTCTATGATGGATGGGTCGATAGCCTGTCTTTTTGAATGAAAAAAGTAAAATTTGAAATCAAATTCAGGATATCTTGAAATCAGTTGTGAGAAGAGCATCTGACTTCTATCAAAGATGATTGCTGTGGTGATCATTGAGGTTAGTCAGAGAGCAAATTAGCAGTGCCATGATAGACACGAAAAAGATGATCGTATAATACGAAAAATTCTGGCTTTGCTGTATTTCTACGACAGATTGAGAACATTAGACATTCACGAGACGAGGATTCAGGAACTGGTTTACTTGTGATCTTGTCCATTAGCTGCTATTGCTATGTGCTTCTTTGACAAATCTGTAGACGACCATCCCCTTGTAGGGAGTCAAGTACAAGTCGTCAACAATCGACAATGTACGAAACTCAACGAAAAATTCGCGAAAATGCGTATGTAACAACCCACGGCGCTCAATTCCGTAAATGGGATCTACATAACGACAGCAACATAGCTACAAACACCCGGCCAAACGGCCTCGGTCAAGTATGATACCGTGATCAGTGATATCGAAACACCGTCGTAGTAGCTTTATAGATCGCTAAACCAGCCGACTCTATATTTTCGGTGTGAAAACGCCCCAGTTAGCCTGACCGCCTCGAACGATGAAAACGCCTCCCATGCCACCAATGAGTAACGTCGTAAGAAGCCAGTTATTAGTCATCCTCATCTCCTTCGGCATCCTCATCATCGTCCTCATCGTGATGGGCATGGTTCTCGTCCTCATGGCCATTGGCGCCATCCTGCGTCTGCTGTTGCTCATCACCATCCTCCTCAAACTCGCTCGCGAAGGGATCCTTGTGGGGATCTGTCTGCCACTTATCCATAAGACTCTGAGTCTTCTCATCGAAATTATTGATGGTAACCGCGAGCCTATCGGGTATGCCCTCATTACTCTGCGCAGGCAGAGTGTTTCGATGAATGGTCTTGGAACGTTGAGGCTTCATAATAACCCTGTGAATAACAGGAGAATAGAAGACGGCCTTCTGATCCGCGGTTGTATCGTTATTAAACGCGAGGAGCAGTTCTTCGTCGTACTTGGTGGTGTTGTCAAGCTCCACCTCGTCCTTGGTCTCGTACGTTCGGACAAATCGGAACTGGAAGCAGCCATTGCCGTCGCTGTTCTGACTCGTGTACAGAGAGTTGTCGTCGCGATCAAAGTTCGTGACGTCGAAACGCTGGGCAAAGTTCTCCGTCGCCTCGACCGTGTCGCTCAAGAAGTAGTTGTACGTCTGCGGATTCGCGGGCCTGGGGTTGTTGGCAGGGTCCTTCTCGTGGGCCTGCTTAGCTACCTTATAAGCAGTTTCAGAGTCCTCGGGAAGGTTGCCTGGCTGGAATATACCACCTAACAAGCGCTTGTCATAGGTGTTCGACGCAGGGACCGGATTGTTGGTGAACTTGATCGTGAAATAGCCTCCGTAGTCCGGGAACGCCTCAAGATCGGGGATCAAGGGGTAGCTATCCAGAAGCTTGAGGTTACGCTTCGTCGGGTGTCTGACACGGCTCTTATCCTTCAGACTGGCAACGGCAGCCGCAAAGCTCTGGTCGATCTTTCGCTTGACATAGGCGGGAGTTCCCTTATCGGGCTCGGGCGATGCTCGCTTCAATGGCCGCTTCAGGGGAGCAGTGTTGATTACACGCAGAGGGCCAGACTCTTGCTTGCTCTTGGTTGTGACAGACGAAATGTACTCCGTACGGCGGAGGAAAGAAACTGCAGAATCTGCCGTCTTGGGCTTGCCAAGGGTCTGCAAGGGTCGCAAGAGTGCGCGATCCGCCGGATCGAGCGAATTGATCGAGGGCGTTTGAGAGGGCGCTTGGATAGCTAATGGTCACGTCAGTTAGCCACGTAGCCCGTGATGTGTGTGTGTGAATCTGCGACTTACAGCTCTCGTTGCCATCGAATATGCCGGGCATGCCCACTAGATCCAGCGGCATACCAAGTTCGGCATCAGCCTCGATGTTGAGCGTCTGTTCTCGAGCCAGTCGAGATGCGAAGCCCGGTGCCGTGTATTGGCCACTAGCGAGACCGGTGTTGGGGATGTCGAGGAGCTTGGGAGGGTGGGGCGGTGGCGGCAAGGCATTCGAGAATCGGATGCGTGCGATGTAGTCCTGATGGACAGGGCGATGCTCGCCCCCATTCCGCGAGGATGAAGCCATCACGGCAGGTCTCGGCGACGGTGTGAAGACAGCGCAGAAATGCGCGCGACGATTAGGTGGGACACTTGGTTAATATCAAGCGAAGTGATATATGGTAACATCAACTGAGGATGATGTAAAATTGGTATGATGTTGTGTGTGGGAAGAGAGATGACAGATGGATTGAATGGATGGAAAAAGTTAGTAGGTAGGTGGATGTGACGAAGAGCTGGTCGGGTTGTTTGAAGCTTCGCGCGTCCACTGCAAATGCTCCATCAGCGAAACGGAAACGTTGAGGTACGTACCGCCGGGGGTACATTGTACCGTGTGCCTGATGTCGTACCGAATTGGTCACTGTCAAGAGGAATGTGTCTCTATAGGCATCGACTTACAGGTATTGAATCGCTGTAGAACAGTGCTAAGTGGTACCTAAAGACAGATTAAATACAGGGGCCTATAGCATGCAAGAGGTACGCGCCCGGTACCCAACCCGACTTCATACACGATGTGCTCAGTCAGGACACATCCATCGTTCATCCCTTCTGACGATGAATTCACATGTCACTGCTAGAACCTCTCATGAGATGGGATGGATATCTTTGTGTGTGGTCAGACTTGAGCAGACTGTTCAGACTTTTTCGAATTAGTACTACTAAATAATCTATGCCCGTCCAACAAGGAGATCTCTATACCGAGCATCCTCTCCCGTACCGTTATCCCATCATTGAATCCTCAGGTCGTTCCTAGCAACGTCTCTGTTTCCGTAGCGAACAAGACGACACGAAGAAGCCCCTGCCACGTACACAATGCATTCATCATATTCCGTAAATTTGTACAGTTTGAAACTGCTGGTGCGTCAAATGCACGAGACTTCAATTCCCTTTCATCGTCCAGTCCAGTGCCTCTGGTAAGATTAGCCTGCGTGTGTAGGCCATCTGAACAATCAAAGATTCATGCCTCCGTAGGCGCCGCAATGCCAACGCCACGTTAAACCCACGGATCCCAATGTTTGAAGCCACACTCTTACGAGGTGCTGCTCTTGCCGTACTTGGTCTTGCCAAAAGTGAAGGGGACGTATCGGTACTTGATCATGTGCTGGATTTGCTTGCGCACTGCGATTCAACGTCAGTAAACCTGTTCGCACACTCCAAATATCGGGGAGTCGTCGTCTCACTAGTCAAGATGAACAGGATGAACCAGTACATAACCAGGACAGGCCAGAACACGGGGACGTCGAAGATCTCAAACCAACTGCAGACAAAGGCAATAGTGATGGCGCGCGTCGCCTCGTACCAGAACTTGAACTCGGGCAGCCGTCGAATAAATGGGCGAAACTCCTCGTCCTGTCTAGTAGGCAGGCTTCCAACGGATCCATCTTCCATTTCATTGTCGAGGAAATCGTTCGAGGGGTCGAACTTGGGCTGCAAGAACGCCAGGAATAGATTCAGCAGGTAGATACCAAGCGCATAGGCCACTGCGTGTAAACCACTGTTAGAACTTCCAATTCTCTGCCGGATATGCGCCTGGAATGGCACTGGGAGGCCGCCTACCGATATACCAGCCTTGCGCGACAAACACTCGTACAAAGAAGATCGACAACGATATAGCCGTCCAGATCCATCGGTAGAGAAGGTAGGGCGTTGAGCGATCCAGAAGCGTTTGGTATTGCTGCCGAAGGTGTTAGTGCCCGTGCTGCTATTATTATACCAATCGCCTCTTAAACAGAGGAATACCCACCCTCTGGATCTTGGATGTCTGTGCTGTGACAGCCGCGAAAGGCGTCTGGTCGGCCTCGATACCCTCCATAGCGATCTAATTAATTGTGACGAGCGACGGAAGAAAAGGCCGTGTCCACAGATATCGGAATACAACCGAATAGAATTGCAGTCGGATGCTGGGAGAATTACGAATTCAAGTTCGTTGCTCCCGTAGGCAAAAGTGATGGCGAATGAGCGTGGTGTTGGCCAGAGGGTCGAGCTGTCGTGAGAAGAAGAATGGAAGGAAAGAAGTCGAGCGTCGAAGCGGAAAGTCGATAATTAACCCCCTGTAGCGCGCGTAAGACTCCCCATAGAAGTTAGAAGAGTGCGATTTTAGGTGCTTCACTCCTTTTCGTAAGGGCCTTTTGGATGGAAGAATGATTGACGGAGTTTGTAGCCAAGCAAGCAAGGATGAAGGTAAGAGATGCCTGCGCTAGCGTAGGTACGCCCGACAGCCACTCCACTTTCGATGTGGCCACGCATGGAATTCTATGCAGGTATCACGTTCCATGCAATTACAGGATATGTGTTTATGCGCATGGAAAGTCGTTTTAGCGGGAGAGTGCCGTCAATCGGGTCGCTATTCCATGTGCGGCATAGTGGATCTACATTCAACGGCTTGACGCGAGGACCGGGACGTCAAGCTCCAATGCCTCGGCCAGCGTCGGCATCTTCGTCATTGCGGGCAGTTCATGCTCGGAATACTAATCATTCCCACTTCATCGACAATAATCTGTACAAAGAAGGTAACTGACGGTATCATTGATCGCAATAGATATATCTGTTACGATCTATTCTATCTGCTACCTAATATTCCACGACTTCTCGTCTTTCTCCTTGTTGTGTGACACTATCCCCTTCCTCCTCATCATGAACCCGCTCAGAGCTATGAGGCCGTTGGCTTCCCGTCTTCAGCCATCAACACTTCCTAGAGTGGCGCGGACTTTCTCCTCTACACCGACCAGATCATATGAATACATTCTCACATCCAAGCCCAAGCCCGGTGTCGCCCAAGGTAAGCAGGTTTTGATTCGGGGATGAAGCTGATTGTTGAATGAGTCCACACACAAACTACGAATGATTCATAGATGTCAACTCACAAACAATAACCAGTGACATTGAACCGGCCCAAGGCGTACAATGCGCTCTGCACACCTCTTATTACAGAGCTCAATCAGTCCCTGCGAGAGTTCAACTCGGCCGATGATGTGTCGGTCATTATCTTGACAGGATCTGAGAAGGCCTTTGCCGCCGGTGCCGACATCAAGGAGATGGCGCCCCTCACATTCTCTGAGGCATACACAAAGAGCTTCATCGAGTCATGGTCAGACCTTGTCACCCAGGTCAAGAAACCCATTCTGGCAGCTGTCTCGGGCCACGCCCTTGGTGGAGGCTGTGAGCTTGCGATGATGTGCGACATCATGTACTGCACGGAGACCGCCAACTTCGGACAGCCCGAGATCAAACTCGGCACCATCCCCGGTGCCGGAGGCAGTCAGCGGCTCACACGGGCCATCGGCAAGTCCAAGGCCATGGAGCTCATTCTTACCGGCAACTCATTCACTGGTGCCGATGCTGAGAAGTGGGGTCTTGCTGCGAAGGCGTTCCCGACTTACGAGGCCCTGATGGAGGGAGTGATGAAGACGGCGGAGACCATTGCTGGATACTCCAAGGTTGCCATCATCGGAGCTAAGGAAGTCGTGAACAAGAGCCAGGATGTTGGTCTGCGCGATGGCGTCGAGTTTGAGCGGAGAGTTTTCCACGCCATCTTTGGCAGCCAGGACCAGAAGATTGGCATGAAGGCATTCGCTGAGAAGAAGAAGGCGGAGTGGACTCACCAATAGATGTCGGACATGTTTTTATTACAGCTTGTTGGGAGATAGCTTACTGCCCACGTTCCAACACGACGACATCGTGCATGTGGAGGCCATGACTTACATACACACCTGCATATTACCTGGTGATAACTTGAGCATATGAGGGAGTCGTCTGCCCCTGATACAAGACTACTACTCCATGTAAACAGCCTAATTCAAGATCTCTTAACTGAATAACTGTCTTCACGATGCCAAGATATCTAGAAAATTCTACGGAGTATACATATCTCGTATAAATATTATTACGGATCATGCTTCATGCTGGAGCAGGCCTGGTCGTTGTTCGGTTGGGGCAGTGCATGGCGGATCTTGGTGGACTCGGGATTCCGTCACACGACCCTTCGTACAGATAACAGGTCATGAAGCCGGTGAGATCTGATCAACGTGCCTGGCTCGAAGACGGAAAGAACGGCGCGCATCTGCTTATATACCGGCACCTTTCTGTGAGTCAGCTTACATCGTTACTCTCACGTGTAGATTCGGTAGTTTGTTTACTTATCACAGAGTCGTCTTTTGCGCAAAGTCGCAAACCTCTGTTTAATCCAATGGATTTCTCACGTGTAATACTTCATCCTCATATGTCATGACCATTTTGTGAATTCCAGACATAAACAAACTACCTAAGAGACATCAAAACCGTTCCTGACGCTTCCGATAAGCTGTGCGCCCACGCTGCACCCGCTTGCGACACCGCATTGCGAGAACCTGCTGATAATTGGCCGTTCGGTTTGGGGGCTTGGCCGTGGGCTTGTGACGATAGGTTCGCGTTAACGTGGTTCATTACAGGCACTCCACGCAACCGCTAAGCTGACCTGACTTGACTACCATTCCAGCCTAAAGAAAACCACACGGGATACAATTTATAAAGGATTCCAATCTTTGTAAGACCGCTCCGAAAGTTTTCGGTCCGGCTCGTCATCTTCCGTAAATCTTCCCAAAGGGCAACAATGGCGATGAAGAAACCGGGTGTTGATCTGGAGAAAGAGCTGAACTGTTCGGTAAGTTGTATTCCGTACTAAACGCGCTTTTATCCGTCTGGATATCGTGCAAGTCGTGCGAAACATAACGGTAATCCGTATAGCGGGGGGCATGATTGGGCCGATTCCCTCGAAGCGGAAGTCGCAAGGTTTCGCATTCGAGTCAGAAGCTGCGACCGACTACTGACAATGTCATCATTCTTGCTCTAGATCTGCACGGAGCTTCTCTTCCAACCGTTGACTCTCCTCGACTGTCTACACTCGTTCTGCGGCTCCTGTCTGAAGGACTGGTTCGAGTGGCAGAAACACTCCGCCGAGAACTCCCCCACCCCGCCTGCGCCTGGTGCGACCATCTTCACCTGCCCATCATGTCGTGCGCCCGTCCGCGATACGCGTCGCAATGCCACCGTCACGAGTCTGCTGGACATATTTCTCGCCTCGAATCCTGATAAAGTGAAGCCGGAAGACGAACAGGAGGAACTGCGCCAGAAGTACAAACCCGGAGACAATGTGCTACCCCATGTCAACCTGCCCGAGCGGTCGGCCGATGAGCGCCGGGCAGATCGGTTGGAACGGCAGATGATAGAACAGGCGCGTGAGATGAGCTTGCGCGATGCTGGCGTCGAGTCGTCGTCACGAAGACGTCACGCGCATAGTCGATCGGAGGGAGGTAGTCGGACGAGGTCGGACCGGGATCACAGCCAAGGTCATCGAGACGCGCGATACCATGTTCGACGAGAGGACGAGCGCATGAATCGGCATAGCATGTCTTCACGGTTACATCCTCAATCGCAAGTTTCTGACGATCGACAACACCGTCACAGCGAGTCGCGACATGGTTACGCTTCGCAACAACCTAGCCGTGATTCCTCAAGAGTCAGACAAGTCGAGCACCAGGCATCTATACGGTCGTTGATCACTTCGTCTAATGGAGATGAAAGAGATATCGAACAAGAGATAGATGATCTGGCGCGTCAGATTCAGGAGGAGGGTCTGTTAGACGGCTTGGACCTTGATAACCTTGATCTCACCCAAAATGACGAGTTGAGTCGCAAGATTACTGAGGCATATCGCAGACGGCAGAGAGAGCGATCACATGCCCATGCTGCAGCCAGGCTAAGAAGCAATTCCGAGAATCCTACGAGTCGTTCGCAGCCTGCATTGATTCTACAGAGACCTCCTGTTACAGACCACTTACATCCCAATAGGCACAGGGCGAGTTCTATGCAGACCGGAAGTTCGGGTTTAAGGAACCAAGTGGTAGTTGAGGATCGTAGTCGCCGACCTTCTACATCTGCGCATCTTGAGGTGTATCCCGAAACGGAAAGGCGACGAAGAAGGTCATCTGGCGCGAGGAGTGCCACCGAGCCCGTTCGACCGCGCACAGCTGATTCACGGCTAGCATCACACTCTCAAACAGACTTGCCTCTGCGCTCTCATAGCTCTGACCCCTCGAGTCGTGATCCTTCTGTTTCAAGGGGGCAAGACACGGTGGTGCAAGTAGAAACGCCTTCAGATCCTCCCTCATCTGGCGAACAATCTAGCGAAGGTCCGAGAGACTTGTCATTCAGCGGACGGGCTGCGGTGGCAGTCCAACTACCTGAGAACCCTGTCCCTCCACCCCTATTCTCGGTCAACGATGAATCGGGCGGCGATGAGACTCAAAGACAACGGAGACCAACTCTAGTGGCGCCGCAACCGCCCCTGCCAAGCCTCGGATTGATGCCTTCACCTGTCCACCGGACGCATAATCAACACTCACGAGCGCAATATTACCAGGAACCCTCGATCACGTGTGTGCGTTGCCAGCGGTCGCATATCGAGTATGAGGTGCACTACAACTGCGCGCATTGTGCCGGTGGTCAATGGAACATCTGCCGACAGTGTTACCGCGAAGGGAAGGGCTGTCAGAACTGGTACGGGTTTGGGTATGCGGCGATCAAGAAGTGGGAGAAGAAGCGCGCCGCTGTCGACTACCCCCTGGAAACACCGCATATGCTGAGCGCGAATCGATATCTTCCACCGTATTCCATGCCTGGCGGAGCAGAAGGGCGCAAGACGCTTTCGACAGAAGACCCTGCGTTACGCCTTGAAAGCGGCTTGTTCTGCGTACGCTGTAGTGCTTGGTCGAACGAGTGTTACTGGAGATGCGACGTCTGCAATGATGGGGACTGGGGATTCTGCAATAGCTGTGTCAATCAGGGCTATGCTTGCACGCATCCTTTGCTTCCGTTAGCCCATATACCGCCGCCCGCCTCGCCTTTGCCTATATCTCCTTTAGCTACGCCTACCTCAACTCCACCCGCGAGTCCAGGACTTAGACGACTGTCGGTCCATCGTCGACCACGTACAGCAACCCTTTCAAAGGGCCCTAATGCATTGGGTGCCGGCGATTACAGACCACTGACGTTCACTGTGCTGTGTGATATCTGCCAGAATCATATCCCTCCACCTGATTTCAGATACCACTGCAACTCGTGTCCAAGTTCTGCTGTTCCGGAGTCACAGCCTGGAGATTACAATGTCTGTGCACATTGTTATGAGGGCCTTGTCCAGGATGGTAGCCTTTCTGAGGAGAATGGACCTGCGGGCTGGCGGCGGTGTCCAAGTGGCCATCGCATGAACGTGGTCGGCTATGTGGAGGGTAAAGCCGGACTGAAGCGCGTAGTAATGCAAGACATGGTCGGAGGCAATGGCCTGACTATTACAGCGCTGGAAGATGACCAGGCATTGCAATGCTGGTACTGGCACGTTGGAGACACCAAAGTGCAGCGTCTAGCAACTGTCAACGTTGCCGAGTGTGCGCCCGAACAGGAAGAGGATTTCCCCCCTAATGGCGGAACTGGTCTGAGAGGCAGCGCCATGTGGTCCTGGTATCCGGCTGCCGACGCAGACGACGAGTTAATGTTTCCTCGGGGCGCTGAACTGCGTGAGATTGAGGATGTGAATGGGGATTGGTGTTTTGGGTCTTATATGGGTGCGAGGGGGCTGTTTCCTGCGCCGTATGTGAGGATCGTGATGGCTTGATGAAGAATACGGAATGGGTTTTGTAGATATCCTTTGCTTTTACTTGGTTTTTAAGGGGTGATGTGAGTTATATTCGACTCATCCTACGATTTGGCTGAAATATGATTATGAATTCATGAATTTTACTAATATGATATTCATCAACTCGTCGTGTCGTCATAAGGATCGTGGTTGTAAATGCGGAATTCGATAAGTAATCAACAAACAAGTAAATCCCGAACGGATGGATTGGATGGATATTTCTCACGCACTGGTTCCCGGCAATGGTGTGATCGGCGAACCGGCGGCTCGGACGGGCGACTGCGCGAGTGCGGCAGGCCCGGGAACTTTTCGGGAACCACCTGCTAAATATTCCGTAATCCAGCCCACCCATAGCTCCTCTCCAGCTATCCCACTAGTATAACTAACCAGCCGGAGCTCAAGTTATCAACTCTCGCCTCACTTCTCCAGCTTTCGCTGAGAACAGAAAACATAGAGAAGAAGTAGAGATACGAAGAAAGGAAAGAAGGAAGAAATGTTCCGTCACAGCGTCCGACGCCTCACGACGTCGGCCGTGCGCAGCGCTGCGGCTGCGGCTGCGCATGAGCCCAGCGCGTACACGCTTGCTGTCTCGAAGGCGCAGGGTTATGCGAATGGGTTGACGGGCGGTATGTTCACTCACTCACCTCTCTTCACTCACTCCTCACCTCATACCTCACTCTCACATATCCCCTCACTCACAATGATCACTAACACCCCCCAGCAATCGGCAACACGCCCCTCATCAAACTGCAAACCCTCTCCGCGCAAACCGGCTGCACCATCCTCGGCAAAGCCGAATTCATGAACCCAGGCGGCTCCGTAAAAGACCGCGCAGCCCTCTACGTCATCAAAGACGCCGAGGAGCGCGGACTCCTGAAGCCAGGCGGAACCGTGATCGAGGGCACAGCAGGCAACACGGGCATCGGACTCGCGCACGTGTGTCGGTCGCGCGGATACAAACTCGTCATCTACATGCCGAACACGCAATCGCAGGGGAAAATCGATCTTTTGAGATTGTTGGGCGCGGAGGTGTATCCCGTCCCGGCCGTTGCCTTCGAGAACCCGCAGAACTACAATCACCAGGCGAAGCGACATGCCGAGCGCTTGCAAGCGGAGACCGGTAATGCGGTCTGGACGAACCAGTTCGATAACACGGCGAATCGGCGCGCGCATATCGAGACGACGGGACCGGAGATCTGGGCGCAGACGGAGGGGAAGGTGGATGCGTTTACGTGTGCGACGGGTACGGCGGGCACGTTAGCGGGTACGACGAGGTTTTTGAAGGATGTTTCTGGTGGACGCGTGAAGGCCTTTTTGGCGGATCCGCCGGGGTCCGTGTTGCATTCGTATATCCAGTCGGGGGGACAGTTGTCTGAGAGGAGTGGGGGGAGTATTACGGAGGGTATTGGGCAGGGTCGTATTACGGATAATTTGGCGCCGGATTTGGCGCTGTTGGATGGGAGCTTGCATATTTCGGATGCGAAGAGTATCGAGATGGTGTATCGGTGCTTGGATGAGGAGGGTCTGTATCTGGGTGCGAGCTCCGCGTTGAATGTGGTTGCGGCGAAGGAGGTGGCGGAGTTGATGGGACCCGGCCATACGGTTGTTACGATGCTTTGTGATGGTGCGTATCGGTATGCGGATCGGTTGTTCTCGCGGAAGTGGCTTGAGAGCAAGAATTTGCTGGGTGCTATTCCGAAGCATCTGGAGAAGTACATTGTCTTGGCTTAAGGGGTAGACGCAGAAAAGGGGAAAGATGGCTGAGATCGCAGTCATATCTGAAGAACATATCCACACCGCACAGGGAAGCGGTTGTGCGCATTTACGCCACTAGATAGACAATATCGCCATGTTAGACCCTGCAGCACTTGCACAAGTCTGAAGATCGGTTGTTTGACAGATAGTCTCTTGTACAGATTGTATATACCGGTTATATTTCTAACACGTACTCCCATTCTTTCATTCGAATAGGGGCTTGTATATTCAATAGTCTAAATTTCTCCCACGCTCTCTACTCTACGCACCGTAAAACTGGTTGTAAATACGCACACCCCTAGCCTCCTCGTTCGTAACAGCCTGACGAGCCGTCTCGATCTCCGCCTTCAACAACGCATGGCGCGCCATCAGCTCCTCCGCAAGCGCAGGCTCAACGACCTTCGCAGCCGTCTCAAGACCGTGTAGCAAGGGCGTAGCAATCGCAAGTCTCTTGTTCGCCTCGCCAAGGTACTTCAGCTTCTTCTTGTTCGTGTACAGCGCGGCCGGCTGCATCTCCAATCCCTTGCCCTGAGGCCAGTACGCGACGACGCGCTTCGCGAGCTTCGTCACCTTCTTCACGACCTCGGCGTCGGCCTCGAAGCGCTCAGCAAGGATCGCGCCAAGGTGCATGGGCGCAATGAGGACCATGGGGTCGCAGGTCAGGGCCAACTCGCCCTCGACCGTCTCGGCGGATCGCTTGGGCTGGTGCTCCTTGTCGTACAGCATCTCGACGACCATCTCGGACCAGCGCAGGGCCTGTTTCGTCTCGGCCTCGTCCCACTCGCTCTCCTGCGCCTTGAGCTGCAGGTAGAGCATGAGCTCGTTGACCTTCTCGCTCGAGTCGAGCTTGAAGAGCGTGCGGGAGGCGGCGCGCGCACAGTCGAGGATGCAGGAGACCTGGCCCTTTTCGCAGACGGCGCGCAGGATCATGACCTGCATGTCGGAGGTGATGCGGCGCTT
Organism: Xylariaceae sp. X170; assembly: GCA_028637755.1. Lineage (NCBI taxonomy): Eukaryota > Fungi > Ascomycota > Sordariomycetes > Xylariales > Xylariaceae > Xylariaceae sp. X170. The sequence continues at coordinate 42,589 of JAJFDJ010000047.1, read as the reverse complement.
GGCGTGGGCGAGGCCCTCGAGCAGGGGCTTGAGGTTCTTGTAGTCTTCGGGGTCCTGGAACTGCGAGACGACCTTCACGATGGTCTGTGACGTGTTGTGGACCTCCTTGTTCTGGTCGACGTAGCGGAACTTGATGACCTCCTCGTCGAGCTCCATGGTCGTCGGGTCGGACTGTAGTTGCTTCTCATACTTGAGCTTGTAGAGCCTCTTGCGCTGCTGCGTGGGGAGATACGAGGGCAGGATGAGCTTGTTGCGGATGGTGGAGAGGAGGGAGTCGAGCTCTTCGGAGGAGGACGGGTGGAACTGTGTAATTTGGGCTGAGAAAAAGATATCGTATTAGAATATGCGTATGTATATAATTATATCGAGAGGTTAGAGTCGACGACGGTTCCTACCATTTCTCTGAGGCGTCGACGAGAAGCTCCGCTGCTGAACGGTAGCAACTCTTCTCACGGCCGCCTCGAATGCGCCATTACCGCTGGCACATACAGCGCTTGTCACAGCTCTTCTAGACATTATTCTTTAATCAATTGGAATTAACCACACAGAGGTCCGTTCCGTCGGTCGGGTTGCGTGCGCTGTGTCCAGAATGGCCGTGGGGATCTCAGCAGCGATCGTCCATACGACCATAAAAATAGTGCAGGGTGTAAGTCGCAGTCTGGGACGGCATCGAGTTCGACGCGCTAACGGCTTAATGGACTGCTTTAACGGTAAACGGCTAGCGTGCGATCGTTCTAGTGTGCTTTGTGCATAAATGCTCTCCATAGTGTCATAAATCCAGGTAGAGTACATAAAAGCGTCGGTAACTGGCACGTACCCCTAAAGGTACTGACTGTACGTGATAGACGCATAAAAGCTCTAGCACGCCACAACGTTGCTCCAGACGACCAATAATCTCTCACAAAAACATCTCCAGACTCCATCCCTGCAAGTCGAGATACCTTCACGCTACCTCCCGAGTACATCCAAGCTCAGGTACAGCAACGACCAACTTTTCCTCGTCGATAATTGATAATGCCTACAAGTTCACTGCCCATCGTCTAAACCCGCCCTCCTCGATCTCCGAATCATCCCACGCCGACCCGGCCCATCACCACCTCCGCCCTCCGCACGCCATGCTCACCCAAACCACCGGGCGCCCGCTCGGCGCCTGGAAGAGCGTGCTACGGTGTGCTCGCCAGCAGCAGCAGCAGGCCTCGTCGCAGCGCAACATGGCGACAGCAACCGCGACCGTGACAGCAACCGCCACGAAGACGACCCGGCCAAAGAGCAAACAGTTCCCGCCCGTCCGCGCCCTCGCCGCGGACTCCGTCGCGCCCCTCCCTAAACCTCACATACGTATGTCGCCCTCCGTCCTTTACCATCCGGCCCAATCAAAGGATCCCCATAATCCCTAACCGTTACTCTCCCCAAAAACAGACACCGTCAAAAAAGCCCGCCCCTTCCACCCCAAAATCGCCTTCGGCATCTACCCCCGCGTGCCCTCAGCCCGCGAAGCCGTGCCGGCCGCCATGGTCTCCTACCACGCGCAGCAAATCCAACGTCTGGACCCGAAGGGCCTCCGCACGCAACTCTTTTCGAAATCGAACTCGGACTCCGTGAAACCCGGCGACGTCCTGCAAGTGACGACAAAACGCGGCGAGCCCTTCTCGGGCGTGTGCATCTCGATCCGCCGCGCGGGCGTCGACACGGCCATCTGTCTGCGCAACCACATGACCAAGGTCGGCGTCGAGATGTGGTACAAGATCTACAGCCCCAACATCGTCGGCATCGATATCGTCTGGCGTCGGCCCAAGCGCGCGCGCCGCGCCCGTCTTACCTACTTGCGTAAGCCCAAGCATGATATGGGGAGTGTTGATCATCTTGTTTCCGCTTGGCGTCGTACTAGGAACGTCTTCAAGTCGAAGGGTAAGGCGGCGGCTGCGGCGAAGGGGAAGAGTGCGTCTGTTGCGGGCGCGAAGGCTGGTAAGAAATAGAGGGTTTTTGGTTGAAAATCTCTTGTGCATGAGCCCGAGAGGCCTTGATCTGCTGCCGATGAGCTGCCGGGGAGTGAGTGCGGTCAGTCTGTTGGGATTTCCGTGTGAAGGGCTGAGGCTCGTTCATGAGGGGTCAGGGATGTCTTTCATGGACAAGATTCTCTATCTCTAGCGATAGCCAACTCAACTGAAAAGTTGAGGGGTCAATTGGAAACCCGAAAGGGGGCTCGAAGCCTGCTTGAAAGATACTACCAACACAGCTCTCGGAATAGAATATCGTGTATGTACACATTCATCTGCAGACAATGTACTACTACGACCATATTTACAGCATCAGCAATGTACATACGTGTATAAGTCAGAATCTATTACATGCTCAGGTATATCCTTCGAAAGATCACTATAGGCATGGCTTCTCGTTACCCCTTATTCAAGTGTTGGTGATGGATCACTATTTAGACCGAAATAAACAGCACGTTAATCACAAAATAATCGAGGATTCTTATGAGTTGATTGACTTGTTGAGCAATGCATCCGTAAGCAATCGTGATCTATCTATCTAATTGCGAGTGAAAAGAGAGAGAAGTCCACCCACACAAACACCAGGCTAAAGACATCATGCCTCCTACCTCCCCAATGCATCGAATAGAAAGACAACGAGAACCATCTCTTCACCATCCCTTCATCGCGGCGTGAGCCCCCTATGTACACACGATGATGCATATACAACAAACCAGTCGTACTCGTATCTAATCCAACCCCTATTCCCCTCCGTCAACGTCGGAATTGCTTATCCAGTACTTCCAAGGTACCAGTAAACCCGACTATCTCTCGGAGACTCATCTCGGTGCCGATTCCGATGATGTTCATAGATAGCCATTTGCATCCAGAAACCCGGCCATTGCTCACGCGTGAACAACTTCGCCCACGCTCGTCGGATCTTCATCCAGCACGAGACAGGGACATTATTATCTGTACCTGTCTCCGGTCCCGGACTCGTCTCTTGCGGCTCAGAAACTTGTAAATCACCGGGTTCGGGGGTCGTACAACTCATCACTCGGCAACCTCGCACGACCTTCCTCCACTATGAGGAAAAGACGTTATGAGAGTCCGTCCTCTTACGTACGTTATCCCTCGAGGTATAATCACGAGACCCGTGGGCCGTGGCTGACGTAGCACTGGTTTGTCTTCTCAGACTATCCGGATCAGCAGACCCGGAGGCGCGCCGCGGTATGGAATCCGACCTGGGCATGGTATACGAGGGTCCGATATGCATGAGTTGCGTGATGAAGTTCGATCGATCCTCACCAATGCTCCGCGACTGCTGCCGCTGAGCAGAAGGGAGCGAGACGATAGATTGACGATGTTGTTGTCGCATCTCCGCCTCCTCAGCCTCCTTGCGGTTGAGATACTCGCTAGGCAAAAGCACCGCACGGTCAAGTCCATAAGGAAGACCACGGTGCCGACCTCGAATCATCATGGCCGCAATGACAAGTTTGCCCAGGACCGAAAACTGGGCAACGAGGGATGCATTCGTGCCCTTATAGCCAAAACTCATTCCCACGGTGCCGTATGCGCTCACTATTTCGAAGAGGACCGCGAACATGGATATATCCCCCGTTCGGATTCGTTCCGCTTCCGTTATATTCAGCACGAAAAACCCCAGGAAAACATACCACAAGTCGAACGACAGTTGGCGTCGCAGATGGTTTCCTAGATACGTAATGCTGGACTGCCGCTCGTCGTCGGCGTCGTACTCGCCGCTGGAAAATAGGCCAAGGGACTTTTCTTCGTATACGTTCGTCTTACGAATAGAGATGGCGACGGGGAAGATGGCAATGTACATCATGATCAAGTATGAAACTTGCACTGCTGGATGCAGATCCGCAACGTTGAGACAGGAGAAACCAGCGGTTCTGGTGGAGGTGGCCTGAAACCAGCCGTCTAGAACTCGTATATTCCATGGCAGTTTACCAACAACCTCAGAATTGATCTATTCTCAAAAATTAGCGACGCCCAAGACCAAGGTAATGTTTGCTGTGGGATACTCACTTCTAGAACGAGGAACAATATCAGATCGACAAAGTTGAAGGCAATGAGGGTGAAGAATAACCACCAGTTGGCATTAGAGGGAAAGAGCAGCGTGAAGCATCTTCGAGGATGATCGAGGAGAAACCGCAGTTCTTCCCAGAGACCCGAGCCCCGTGGCGCGAAGAGTGATGTCAACCAGACCATGAAACGCAGAGCAACAGGGAATCCAGTATTGCCCAGAATAATGAGGAACGACATGATGAGCAGCGGGAAGATGGCGTTTTGGAAAGAGATCATGCTGTCAGGGGTCAAGGTGTAACCGAGATCCATAAACGCGGCGTTTGCGGTCCAGAACCCCCACCACACGCGATTGACACCGTCGTTCTCAACGATCGAGCCGTAGTGGGGATTGTTGTGCACAATCCAGGGAACCATGGTGACGATACCGAACACACTGTAGCCCACGAAGTAAATAACCAGCATGAGAGCCAGAGTCTTCAAAGAACGGTACTCTATACCGCCCAATTCCTCTCTTTGCTCTTCCGTTAGATCGACGAACTGTGAATTGCGACCTATCGTGGGCTGCCAGCTCAGATACGGCATGGGATCCTCATCGTTATTCTGCGTCAACACCGTTTTGATACGACGCAGCGGGCCGGGTAAAGTGTTCGATGTGTCGGTCCAACTGAATCTGTTAGCTCCCCGTCCCCGGAACCGAAGCCCTCCAAGCCCAGTCGATGGCTCCTCTAATTCCTCCTCTACTCCCTTGGAAGTAATAGGCTCATTCTTGTTGGGTCTCCGAGGTTCTGCAATGGAAATGGTTGGCAGCCGTTCGGCGTAAGATAAGCGCCGATGGCCCAGTTGCGGCGGCTCAAGACTGGATTCCCGCCTTCTGCGCAGAGCGTCAGGTCCTTCATCAACGTCTTCGAATTCAACCGGCAGGGCGCCCATATCAGCATCTCGAGGTCCAGGAATTCGCAAAACGCTCCTATCGGCCCTCCGTTGTTTTTCTAAGATGGCAATATGGTCTGCATTTGCCCTTTTCGTTGGTAAGGGAACCGAGGGACCGTCATCGGCATAATCTGTCGCATCGCTCCTCGTCACGTTGCCAGTGAATTTGATGTGAGGCGCATCCGAATGTCCGGGGCTCGACGGGCTAGTAGATAGTCCCGGGGCCGCTTCCCTGCCTCCGGGATACTCGTCCAACAACATGCCATCATTAGTCAGTCGTGCGGGTGTCCCTGAATCGCGTACAATATTGATATCTCTGGGATTTATGCCCCTCTCCACGTCTGGAACATCCGCCTTGCCCTTTGAACGTGATTTATCAAGGGTCGACCGCCGCAAACGTGCCTCCTGAACGATGTGCTGGAATCGTTTCTCGAACCAGTGCAAGCGAAGGAAAACCACGGAAGAATGGATCGTAATCGGATTCGACAAAAGCGTCAGGAAGTATATGACGAGTTGCTGGAAGGTGTTGAGAAGGTTGAGATCAATAGGATTCAGACCAGCCTGGGTATTGGCACCCGTGGCGAAGACTAAGGCGTCGACATACGGCACCCTACCACGACCAGCGCCGTATATCAGGATCGAACCTATGATAGTCAAGCCCACGATCCAGAAGTCTAGAACGCATTAGAAAGATACCCAGGTCTATTTTTAGACTGGTCAGGGGTTTTTCTCACAATGAAGGGTGATGAAATTAAAGTGAGGCTTTCTCGCGAGGAATGATGGGCGAAGAGCCCTCCCCCATCTCCTGAACCGCCCACCTACGTCCATGGCCGCAAGCAGAGATCAACCAGTTTGCGCCGATGAATGCTATGCGGAAACAAGGAGAATATAGTAAGGTTGTGAAATAACTGTCAGCAGTCAAAGGCGTGGCAGACCTCGCGTTCAAGGTCCTCAACAGCAGAATGAGTCCAGCGCATTGTATAATTGGAACCTGCAGGCGAACAAGAAGTTAGCAAACGTCGTATTAGAATGATGCCGTTGACCAGTACTTGTCCAGCGCACAAATGCTGTCTCCCCTGCGAGTTGGTACTTTTGCACCTGTTAAAGGGATATGGCCAGATGAATCTCAGGGTACAAGTAAAGTAATGATTGGAGAGTGGGAGGATAACGCGACCATTGATAAGGAGAGGAACGGACGGCGAAAGACAACAGACGGAACATATAGAAACGAGAACCTGATAAAAGGAGGATCTGGCCATGCAATTATAGTCTTCGTCGAGCGCCGTCAACAAGCTTCAAGTGACCGATAACTCAGAGGGTCCTGACTTAAGAAATCAAGACAATAATAGAAGTTGGTCTCTTGACTTACGGGAGGCAATGGGATCGATGCTTAGCGTCGGTGGCGGACACACATCCACAACGCCCAATATCGTAGGATCCGTCGATCTATGCGGAGAGGAGAAGAGCGGCGTCTGCGTCTAGGATGGGAGAAAAAGGATTCGTTAAGTAAATTAGGATATAGAGGAGAGAAGAATAGTATTGGAATTACAATGGGCAATTATAAGTCGGCATGCGACAAGAATGTTGATGCAGAATCGTACGGAATAGTAGAAACGGACTTGTATGTAGAAGTACGCGGTTGGAAGAAAAAAAGTCAAGGAGAAGAGAAAGAAGGCAAGATGTCTGACGTACAGCACATGATAGGGAGTGAAGGACTGACTAAAAGCGCGACCGAGGAGCAAGACGAGGGAAAGAGGTCGGCAAGAAAGGGCCAAGGAGTGTCTGTTTGATGCCAAGAGCCGCCGCGACTGCTATGATACACCCCTAGGAGCGTCGGCGTGTACGGAGTATGGAGATGGATTTCCAGCTTCTGGGTTATGTATGTACAAGTAGAAGCTCAAAGTTGCAGCTGCAACAGAAAATTGCATGTGGATGACGATCGAAGCCTTCGATGGTATAAATGGAATACAAGAATAAATGGAATGGAATGAATGGAAGCGGCCTCAAATGCTGCACAGTACAGGCCTGAGGTAACGACCGGTAGCAGTTACACTGCCTATTCCGTCAACCGTACAGCGTCGACATGGACATGGACATGGACATGGACATGCCACCCATGCTGTCATACACGCCTTCCCTCCCTCCCGCCATCCTCACGTCGACAGCGCAGTCCCTGCAACTTGCCTGACAGACTTGCCTGTGGCGCCTGTGTAATCCGTACAGAGTTCCCCTACAGTGCAAGGTGGGCCACAAACCGTCAGGTCGTGCATCGAGATACAAAAACGGGTCGATGAACGATGCTCCGCGGGGATCTCGGCCTAAGGTACCCAGCCTAGCACCTGCTAAAAACGCTCATTACGCCCACAAAAATCAGGTGGATTCCCTCGCTCTAAACCTTAGCATTTTTGACTTTTACGCCGACCGGCCCCGAAGAACGCGCTACGTACCATCTCCGTACAGGCAGCTGGGCCTTCTAAAGTTCTAGGCGGGTTACTGAGCCTGTAGTGCAGTAGGTTAGGAGATACCAGAGCGGTCGAGAACTGGCTGAACAGGTGATGTCGGACACTCCATCCTCTGCAACATGATACATATTCCATCCGTCGCATCGACAAATACCGACAACACCTACCTAACCCATGTATGTAACGACTTTGCAGACTCGTCTAATCCAGTTGGTAGCCTATCGGAGAGATCCTCTCTCCTTCGCACCGGGCGTGAAAGGCACAAAATAGAGAATGGAAGGTACCCTCTACATTGCAACGTCCCCTTCGCCGTACTGTGCATCATGCAAGTGTCCCAAATCGACCCACATCGGCCCACGACCGGACTCCACCTTTTTCCTCGCGGAACGGCACGCTAACGCAGCCAGGCCTGGTCACCTGTGGACTCGGGGGGCCTATCACAGCCAAAAACAAGTTCATTATCTTCTCTTTTCCATCATCTCAAACACTCCGTAAAGAAATCGCTCGTTACAGAATATCAATCTGTCGAACGACGGCCGATTATGCATATCTACCGTCGTATTCTGGCAAGGTGTTCAGCTCCTGACCCTTTTCTCTCTTCGCGCAATTTAGAATCTTACATGCGTCTCGACACTGCTACGTTATCATCTGCGTTTAGCGCGCTACCACATCAACCCTGGAGTGTACTTTAGGTATCGTGTAGGTACACCACCAACCAATGTGAGAGCTTCCTTCCTTTCTCGTCTCTCCGTTGGCGGTGGCAATGCAAGGGGGGGACCCCGAAGTTCGAACGAACTACCGGTTGTATTACCTAATTTTCATGTGGTTTTCCTTCCTTACCTTACCTTCCTTCCCGTATGCGCAAAGTGCCGAGACCACCACCATTCCTGCTTCTCGGGACTCGCAGCGGAAGATGCCACGACTGTTTCGGACATATCGCAACGACACAGTTCACATACAAGTACAAGTATCGTCGACACTGACATCGTCACTCGACTAACTTACACCCGAAGTAGTAATCCGAGGTTGTCTCGGTACTCGGTAGATACTCCTTAGTGCTTATACATAACCCATAGCAAATCCCAATATTAAACCATTTGAAATTCTTCATACGAAGATGCCGCAGCGCCATATTAATGATCCTCTATTATACCCTGCGTCGCAGAACCTCATGTGCTGTTTCCCTCTTGGCGATTTCTATAGGGCCGAGAACGAAGCTGGGCGTGTCCAGCTGGGCATGTCCGCGCTGTCCTTTGATAGGTACGCCGAGAATGTCAGCTGCCAACTGCCTACCCGCACCATCTACTGATCGACGGGATACAACATGATCGTGATAACGTCATTCTGCCATGACAAGCCTCTTCTTATTCCTTTCCACCTGCTGTCTCCCGACTAAAATCTCTCATCTGACAGTCAAGCCTGGCTGAATGGAATATGACGCATTGGAAAAGTCTTATCTACCTATTACCCTGCGCTCTTTAGGATAATACATCAGGCCATGTCATGCATCAGGTTGATTTCGGCCAAGCAAGTAGTCCCATCCATTACGCCCTTCTCTCAACCCCGATGCTGAAAAATAATCCCTCTCACCTATTACGCGCTGTTATTCCTGCTTGCATAGTATTTACCCCCGAATCGCCATATGTCTGTGCATCCTTAACAGATCATCGCTGCTCCCTGAGCCTCTGCTTCTCTCTAGCCATCTTCTTGAAGAATACATTCTGTTCAGGCTTCTTCTTGAGCGTCTTGTTCATACTCTTCTGTTGCTCAATGTACGCCATATCCTGGCCACCGCTGAGCTCGCCCAGCGTGCCAGCTGTCCGTCTCACTCCCCTTCTCTTCTTCGATGCCGTATAGAAGAGGTCATCCGTATCTTCCGCTAGCTCGCCCTTCTTCTCTGCCGAGTCTATGACGAGCTTCTGGAGCAGCTCGCGACGCTCTCGTGCTGAGTTGTACACCAATCCCTCCATCTGATCCATTCCCGCCAACTGTGTTATCACCTTGAACGAATAGCCCTGGTCGACCAGGAACGCCTGTCTTTTCGTGGAGTAATACATCTCCGCCGTGTCTTTCGATACGAGTGAGTAGAAGAACGCATTGAATCCCTCGTCCGATCGTCGCTTGGCCCGGAGGATGCGACCAAGTCGCTGTGCCTCCTGACGTCGAGATCCGTAATGTGAAGAGATCTGTATCAAACATGTCGCCTCAGGTAAGTCCAGAGATGTATCACCGATCTTGGACAAGAATACCGTCCTGATATCGGGATTGAACATGAAGTTGTCCAAGATCCTCATCCGTTCGCTGTTGGGCGTAGCACCGCAGATGTACGACTTCTGAAGGGCTAAAGCTACGTTCTGCAGCGCGTAGACGTTGTCCGAGAAGACGATAATCTTGTCTCCACGTTTCTCGTGATAATCGATGAGGAACTGGCACGCTTGTATTTTGCGTGGATTCATCACGTAGAGGTTGGCTTTGAGACTGCGGTCTTGCGTTCGCAGGTATTCGTCGTAAAACTCCGTCGTCATAGGACACCACACCTCCGCACATTGGACCTTCGCAATGTGGCCCTGTTCGGAAAGCTCCATCCAGTTCGCTTCGAAGAGTTTGGGGCCAATGAGGAAGTTGAGATCCTGGATCTTGTCATCTTCTCGAAGCAATGTCGCCGTCAACCCCAACTTCGAGTGACTCTTGATAGAGTGCGACACCTTTCGGAAAATCTGGGCTGGAACAACGTGAACTTCGTCTAAGAGCATGAGGCCCCATTCTCGTCCCGTTATAAAGTCCATGATACGTTGCGAGTCGTACGCTCGCTTTCCGGACTGAGTGACCATCGGATACGTGGTAACGATAATACCAGTGTTTCCAGGAAACTTCTCCTTGCTGTCAGCCGTGAAGACGGTGATATCTCTTGCATTAATGTTGGACCATTTGAGGAATTCTTGACGCCACTGATGTGCCGACATAGTGCTCGTGCAAAGTACGATGCAACCTTTCTTGATAGTGCACGCGGCCGTGATACCGACTAGGGTTTTGCCAGCACCACAAGGTAAGACGATAATGCCACTTTTGGCCCGCCCGTTACCAAACATCTTGCTCAGACTTTTCTCTTGATAGCTTCTGATCTGGGTGGCGGGCCGAAGGTCAATCTCTAGATTCGCGTTTAGAACATCATTGCGGAAGTCATATTCTTCAAGCATGGGGAACTTGATGTCGAGGCAACGTTTCTGCACTTTTTCTACGCTGGTATCCGGGATCTCAAATGCGTGGACTGCATCCTGGTTATCGTCGTCATCATCTACTCGTAGTGCGTCATAAGCGTCTTTTTTCTCATCCTTTTGCGCCTCATCCGACTGTTGATTCTCTGCTTGCGGCAACTGGGCTTGTTGAACACCGGCCGCGTTTGATGTACCGGGAATGACAAGGCCGCCCATAGATGGAGCACTGGTGACTGTCTCCGTACCCTGAACTCTGCATGGGCCTATTATAGGGTCCTTCAAAAGTTTCTGTAGCACCTCGGGATCATTGCTTTCAACAAAATACTTGGTATCTTTGATGACAAGTTTCACCTTGCCATAACTCGAAGCACAGCTTTGGATGAAGCTGATGATAGACTGAGGTAGTGGTGTCTTCGAGAAGCGGTCAAGAGTGTTGACGACGTCTTGAGGCAGTAGACCAACCGAGACTGCAGCGTAGAGACTGTGTGGCGTCAAAACATACTCATGCAAGAAGGTCGGGCGAGACACGGGCTCGGCAATGGTGATCAGGAAATCCTTAGCCTGCTCAGCAAGCGGGTTGAAGTTCTCTAGAACAACACGGCCTCGCTGCGGGTCGACCCAGATGGGACGATGCTTGTAGTCAGGCTTCAGAGGGAGATAGGAGAAGTCACGTTTGCCATTGTCACCAAAGTATCGAGAGGCGCTGTCAATAGGGCCGCGCTTGGTTTTGTCCTGATGCGCGGCAAGCGAGAATCGGTCAACGGCTTTCTGAATGTCCTCCTCGTCTTCGGCTACGTCCAGTGGAGAGCCCGGATCATCGTCGGTATCGATGTCGCGGGGCGTCGATGCACCGGGCGTCGAGGCGGCAGAAGCCCTAGTGGACTTCGTGGCGCCGACGACGTCTTTCACGGCTACCTGTTAGTACCATCCTGCCAGGTTCACATAGCGCCCCGTCTACTCACTGGCAAGAGCCTTTCTTTTAGGCGCCATTCCGGCAAGCGAACGTTTGCCCGAGGATGCAACAGTAAAGATGAAGGGTTGTCAAGGCTCGGAGGATTAGGTAGTGGTAGACGATGAAAGAAGGCGTAGGTTGGAAGTGGCAGAGTTTACCTAAGGCAGAAGACTGCCTGTGAAGTCAACCTTGGTAATGATGAATGGAAGGTGTCACTGAGGCGTAGGCAGGTTCGGTCGGTAGGTTGGGAGGTACCGATGGGGAATGCGGAACAGCTGGCTTGGTGCGCTAAAATCAGCCTAGTGGCAACCTAAAATCCGTTATGGACGGAGACTTTAGGCAGGTACGAAGTAAGTATTTTCACGTGGTACTTTCCAATACGGAATAAATGATGCGTAATCCGTCAATAACTTCCAGGTAATAACTTTCTGAACGAAATACGTCCATTACAAATTACCAGTCCGGATTACCGTAGGTATGAATTAGGGGTCGTAAGAGCTGCTATCAAAATGCGTTTGTTAGGTATATTGTTGTGGTTGATGGGCAGTGATAACGGCCCGGCAGGCTTGTATTTCGTACATATTCCATGAGGTCTTCTGTAGCTGACGGGGCTGTCAGGTGCGGCCCTGCTGTAGGTACGCAAATCGTGCCTTCCGAGATGTCGGGCTTTTGCATCTCAGGGCTCATCGTACCTACCGATTTTAGCTGCTGGGTCCAGGACCGGCGAGATGCACCCCTCATCAGCGTACTCGTATGGATCAGACCTGCCCTTCCATTCTTCTGTGCTCGGCACATGCAGGTAGGTGCCTTAGGTACATAGCGCTGTAGATACCTAGCTCTGACGTCATAATAGACAAGGCTGGCTATCTATACGGTGTCTGATTGGCTATCTTTAGGCCCTCTGCTTGAGGGACCCACTCGCAAACCTAGGTCTTCGCTTGGTTACAGAACCGCAAACAAAACTTATTTGCAGCTCGGAGGGGCTAAAATTGTGATACGGACAGGTACCGAGACGGGGTGCAGCTACGGAGCATTCAGTGGGAATTCTACGGAACGTAGAAGACCTTGTGGGTGCGTCCTGCTCGGCCTCGTGCCATAGTTTTGACCTTTGCCAGGCCGGTGACTTTGCCTAACAGAATATCTCAGCCTACGTCTCTCTACCTTTTCTGCCTCATACCGATTTCAATCCTTTCGCTAATTTTCATCACCATTTCACAAATCGCAATCTCTGCGACTTAGCAAGCTTTGTGACATTTGCGATCTTAGCAAACTTCCCTTCGTCATCTCCTCGCGAGTCTTACTTAACCTCACTTTGACCTTTTCCTCCCTCAGCATCTTTCTCTTCTTACCTAGAATACGAAGATTAACCCATTGTGTCGGTGGTAGGTATTAACTCAGCTTATTCTCGATTTGCCTGGTGCTGTTGCTCACGCACATCATCATTCTATCTTTTTCTGTCACTCTTCATCATATCAATCCCAGTGTCCGTACTGATTATCAAGACAGGATTGATCGCGTCCTCACCTTACAACCATGGCGTCCCATACAGCCATGGCGCAGGGTAGCAATCCCGAGATGAGAAACGCGCTCGAGCGCAAGGTGGGAATTATATATTTCGCATCTAACAAGCCCATGGGCTGGTCCGGTCAAACGCGAACTCGGTAAGTCTCGTCTGTCCGCGTTGCCAGCAGCAGCCGCCTCTTTGTCGCCGTCATCATCTTCTGCTTCTGCTTCTTCTCTTGAAAGTGTATAACTGACTTCTATTAGATACACGGATTTCCAGGTGAATGAGCTCACCAAGGATGGAAAGGTCGTTCATCTGAAGGATTACGCCAAGAGTGCGCAAGAACTCGGGATGGGCCAGAAGAACACCGTGAAGCCTCCCCAAGTTGACCAATCTCCACAAATTGAGAAACCCGACAGTGTCGCAACTGAAGAGAACCAAGCCTCTAAGACTCAAGATCCACCTCTCATTAAAGAGGTGGCCGATTCAGACAGGGATCTCTTAGCTGAACTGGTTGGCCAAGAGCATGCTACGCAGCTCATTGAGTTCTATGCGAAGATCCAACAAGACCCTAAGGCATCGCCGAAAGCCCATGGCGAGGTTGATATACCTTCGCGTGCGGACAAGTCGTGGCGATCACGCCTTCATATGGTAAGAAGATTCTCTTCAGTTCCCGGTGGTTCACACGGCTGATATACGGGAAAAGGAAATCCGTCGCATGTTCGACGGTAAAATCGAGAGCTCAACTGCCAGTGATGATTGTATCAAAGCAACAGCTGCTCGTGGTGCCAATAATAGCCGAGGCAACCGAGCTCAAAATGCCGGCCCTCGCAACAACAACCGTCGGACTCCTGGCCAGGCTGCTAAGGCGCCATACCTCCATTTCTCCCTATACAAAGAGAATAAGGATACTATGGATGCTTTGAACCACATGGCGAGGATCCTTAGGATGCATCCGAAGGCCTTCGGAGCGGCAGGCACCAAGGACCGCCGAGCCGTCACGGTCCAACGAATTAGCGTCAAAGATCGCACACCGGAGTCACTCGTTTCCATCAATCAACGCATCAATCAGGTCAAGATTGGTGACTTCAAGTACGAGCAACAGCCAATCAAGCTCAATGACCACGACGGTAATGAGTTTGTGATCGTTTTGAAGAACTGTGTCTTCACCGGTGCCGATGGGCTCGCCATGGAAGACAAGCTGAAGGCGGCCAAGTCTATCGTGGATGAGGCAATGGAAAAGCTTGTCCAGAATGGCTTTATCAATTACTACGGAACCCAGAGATTTGGTACGCACCGAATCGGAACTCACGAGATTGGTATGAATATTCTAAAGGGCGACTTTGCCGGCGCAGTGCATGCGCTTCTTGCTTACGATCCGGAGCTTGTCGAACGTGCTCAAAGCCAATCCGGCAATACCGAGTCCGTGAATCAGGAGGATAGCAAGCGTGCTCAAGCTTGTGAGGCCTTCCTGGAGAGGGCAGATGCCAAATCGGCATTATCTCATCTCCCGCCAAGGTGCCATGTCGAGAAGACGTTGATCCAGCACCTTGATCGCAATGCAGGCGATTACGTGGGTGCCCTTACGTCTATCAATCGTTCCATGCGAACGATGTATGGTCATGCCTACCAGTCATTCGTTTGGAACTTCGTTGCCAGCAGACGGATGGAACGCTTTGGATCTACGGTTATTAAGGGCGACATTGTGCTCGCCAAACCCGAGTCTGAAGCTTCTTCCGGTTCTGACAGCGTACGAGAGGAAGAAGCGGTGGCGGCTTGGGTTGATGACTTGAGCCCTGCCAATTTCGGCTTAGTCGCTCATGCGGTCACTGAGGAGGAAGTGCAGGATGGGAAATACTCGATCTACGATGTTGTCTTGCCATCCCCAGGTTGGGATGTCATGTACCCCCAGAACGAAATTGGGGAGTACTACAAAGAATTCATGGGGTGTCCCGAAAATGGAGGTCTGGACCCTCACAATATGGCTCGGAGACAACGAGACTTCAGTCTCCCTGGCTCATACCGCAAACTAATGGGCAAGCCTAAGGGGTTACCAACGGCATCTGTTCAGGCGTATACGCACGACCATGATCAGCTCGTGCCCACCGACTTGGACCTCATCCACGCTAAACGAGATGAGAAAGTCAAAAAGGTTGAAGAGCAAGCGGCCCGCACTGAGAAGTGGGAGCAAAACGTAGCTCAGAACTTCCAGGCATTCGTTGCACAGAAGTTCTCAAAACAAAACAAAGAGGCTACCAACACAGAGGTCCAGACATCAACAGATGCTATGGATCACGCTGAGCCTGCCGACCGCGATGCATGGGTTAAGACCACAGTCGACGGCAACAGTAACAAGCGTATCAAGCTTGTTAGGGATGCCGCTGATGTTGGAGGTGACACTGCTAGCAACGCAGGCAACACAGTTCAAAGTGACTGGGCGGCATTTGCGTCGGAAACCGCTCGTGACCAAGCTGAGCCGCGGTCAACGGTCATTAAGGACACCTGGATCCAGACCGCGGTGGATGACAACAATCAGCGTGTCATAGTGACCGAACACAGCAGGACAATCGAGGTGCCGATGGTGGATGCCAGTCTCGATGCAAAGCCAACTTCTCCGAAGCCCAGCTCGTCTAACGAGCCGGAGGGACAAGTTGCCATGGAAACCGACGAGGCCGAAGATGCGCAGGCTGCAAGCCCTCAGAAGCTTGCAGTCATCCTGCGATTTGCTCTGGACACTAGCCAGTACGCGACCGTGGTCCTTCGAGAGATCCAGGGTGACTACCAATGGCGCCAGGAAGCCGATGAGCTTACCGCGGCCTGACCTCTGAACCTCTCGGTAGGAGAGAGCGTTATGGATGAGTGAGTTTTCACGGGGTACTCACGGGGTTAACGGGCTGACATGTGGCTGGCGTCAAAAATTTCGGTTACACAGCGACGGAGTTGATAGATCAAGGACAGTAAAAGTGTGAGCCGGAGTTCGGCTTTCGTGCAAGATACCCTACTGCGAAGAGTGCAGCGTAGCTATCTCCTATAGAAAGGGAGACATCTGACCTTCAGCTGGACGAGCAACATTCCGTATTTCGTACAGAAAACGGTGTTTGAAACCGAACGATTGTGACTGGCCATATCCATATCCACCGTATTGCTATGAGGTCATGTACCTGCCAAACACTGGCTCGTGACTTGAGAAGCGATTTCCCATCGCGACGTCTCTGAAGTCAAAGCGATGTGGCGCCTGCCGTTAGATTCCATGCTTGGTGAGACTTTGAGTTCTAGTCGGTCACACGTGGAGGCGCGTAATTGCCTTTGTTCGCCATAGAGAAGGAAAGTCCTGAGAAAGCTTGTCAGCCTTTGTCCCGGTTGCTCTTTCTTGGGTCTTTCGGTGTTCTTTTTATAGCGCGAGAGCGAGAAAACGAAGAGAAGAAGAGAAAGGGGCGCAATCTTATCGATCGTCAAATGATGCCAATTCCAGACTCAACCCATCAAGTTCGTACTGTGACTCTCAACGACCGTATCCTCCCTATAAGACCTGAGATCCGTTAAAACATGCCTTACCCTCTCTGCCTAGAATATGTGCTTCTCAACTATGTATGGTGATCGCATGCTTCACGTCACTATCGCGACGACGAGACGAACAAAACGAGACAATAGACAGACCAGCTGCACAGGATGAGCGTGTTGGAGAGATTCGCTCGGCACAATAGCCTTCGGGCCCGCCAGCGCAGATCACAAACTAAGCTGAAATCGGTGCGTCTCAGCGACGATGGCCATGGCCATTCGCTTTTTAGCCGGCAGCGGGACATTATGAATCAAGTAAGCTTATATCATCTCCCTTCACCGCCGCCCCGTCGCCCCGTATGGGCTGCCTGCGTAGTGCGGTGGGAGTAGTGTAGTGCGCGAGCGGAAGCCGGCGGAAGCGACGCGACCTACTTTAATTCCATCTGCATCTCTACGGATTAATTTCTGTTTATTTTCATTATTATTATTATTATTTTTTCTTTTTCTGTTTGCCATTCATTGGCTTTGCTGATTTGTTGATTTGTTATTCTGTTCTATTCGCTCACCCCCTCGCCAGATCCTAAGCCCGACGATTAAACACTTTAATCTCGATGGTGGTAGTGGACTGTCCTTCAGTCGACGATCCCCATCGCCTAGAGGTGCGCAATCACGAGCCAGCCAATCTGTTCATAACACGAACGAGGCCTAGTGCGAAGGAAGCTCGCATGCTTAGTTCATACATCATGATAATAGATCCATCGTCCGATTCCGTCATTTCAGCAGACCCCGACCCGGACTGGGATCACTTCACCCTGCTGGACTTATCCGACGCTGTGCGCGCCGGCCTACGGAACAACAACATCCTGAGCGCCAGCGCCGAGCTCGGCAACTTCCTCGAGGTCGCCCTGAAGGATGAGGAGCGCCGCTATCCGAGTCTCGATTACGAGACCATCGAGTATGCGCGCCTCGACAAGCTGCTGGCCGAGCTCATTCAGTACGCCGACAGGCTGAAGACGGCCGACCTGACGCCCGAGTTCCTGCTGCGTCTGCGCGTCGATGTCTCCCATGCTAAGAAGCTGCGGCGGCTTTGGCGCCGCAGGTTCCGCGAGCAATTGTTCATGATGGACCAGTATCGCTGCTCGGTCCTCGTCCAGGGTGGACGCCTCAAGGATGTTTCGTTCAACAGCTCGCTCGATTATGATTTGGGCAAGTGGCAGACGAAGAAGTTGACGGGGCCGGTGTCTGAGGTTGAGGCGAACTTGGAATTCGAGCCTGGACAGTGAGTGCAACAACATTTTCAGCTTTGATTGAGTCGTGACGTGTCTGACGAGTTTGGGAATAGTTGGTGGCTCAACATCACGTGCGCCGAGCGTGACGGCATCGTCAATAATTCATTGGAGAGGCCGACGAAAGGATGTTACGGTGTCACAACGCTGCCGCTCCTCACGGGCTCCGAAGAGGTGATTTGCCAGAACGAGGTCAAATACGTGCGCGAGGGACGCTCCTCCGACATGCACATTTCCCTGATCTCGCAGGTTGGACGGAAAATCCGTATCCTGCGCGGGTACAGATTAAAGAGTATCTTTGCACCCGAAGCTGGGTTGAGATATGATGGATTGTATGTGACCATCCATGACTCGGAACCCCTAACGCACTTTACTAAACATGTAATATATAGATACATCATAAGACGCTACGGCTGCAAACACGACAACGGCTCCAGTATCTACCGGCTCGAGTTAACGCTCGAACGCGCCCCGGATCAACTTCCCTGGGAGGAGATCCGCAAGGTGCCGAAGCCGTCACATCTGGATGACTGGGCTCTCTATGAGAAACTGGAGGGCGATAAGGTCAAATTGGTCGAGGGCGATGCGAAGTACCTGGAATGGAAACTCAATCGACAGAAGGAGAAACGGGAACGCGAAGAATGGCAACGCGCGAAGTTGTTTCGAGCGTCTTTCTAACGACCTACCTCTTTATCACCGACTGGAGCAACGGCACAGACGAATCGACCTACCACCCGACCCGGAGACCTACATACCTAATTCCTTCTCTTCTTCAGACTGTAATATTACCACCTACAATTTTTAATCAAGCATGATAACCCGGTCAAGCATCGAGCAACCGAGCTCACGCATGCGTGACGTGAGATTTCTTTCGCTCACATCTGAGTCAGCGTCGGTATATCAACAGGCATACAAACGCGAATGTAACACCACCACCTCCAATGTAATACTATAATTCTTTTTGTTTGTCGCATTCATGGTATCATAGAACAACTCTCATACATACATAGAATATCATTATTCCCACCCCTCCCTTTTCATACCCTATTTCATTATTCCTTCATTAAAATAGCTCTACTCCTGTTGTAACAAGGCCTGTAGAATCGCCTTGACGAAGTCGGAGACTGTAGCGACGAGCTGTGTCATACATAGTCAGTAACACCATCACAAATAATTAGAAAGGAAGACATACCGGCGTAGCATCCCCAATCAACTCCGCCGTCTCCTCGACAAACTCAGGAGACAGCAACATCTTCGCATTCTCGACAAGCGCCACAATACCCTTAATCGACTCGGGCGTGATGAGCGGCTTCACCTGCTCCACGATACCGGCGATATCGATCTCGTTCAGCGCCGCAAGTAGCGGTTTAATACCGGAAATCAAACCCTTCAGATCGGCTTCACTTAGGGTATTCAGGAGGGGCGTGACCTGTGCAATTAGGCCCTTGAGATCGATACTGCTTAGTTCGCTGAGGAGGGGTCGGACTTGGTCCAAAAGACCCTTGAGGTCGATGGTGCTTAGTTCGTTCAGGAGGGGTGTTACTTGGGCGATGAGGGCTTTGAGGTTTATACCTCCTAATTCATCCAGGAGGGGGTTCACCTTTGCGAGGAGACCCTTGATATCGATACTGCTTAGTTCGCTGAGGAGGGGTCGAACTTGGTCGAGGAGACCCTTGAGGTCGATGGTGCTCAATTCGTTCAGGAGGGGCGTGACTTGGGCAATCAGTCCCTTGAGGTTGATATCGCCCAATTCATCCAGGAGGGGATTGACCTTTGCAAGCAGACCCTTGATATCGATGCTGCTGACTTCGTCGAGCAGTGGCATTACCTTGTTTAGCAGGCCCTTTAGATCGATAGTGCTGAGTTCGTTAAGTAGCGGCGCGACCTGCGCAAGCAAAGCCTTCAGGTTAATCGAACTTAGCTCATCAAGCAAGGGCGTGACCTTGTCAAACAAGCCCTTCAGATCGATCGTGCTGAGTTCATTGAGTAGTGGCGTGACCTGTGCTAGTAGACCCTTGATGTTAATACCGCTAAGTCCGTCAAGGAGCGGCTTGATCTCCGCGACCAAACCCTTCAGATCGATCTCGCTTAACTCGTTCAGCAGCGGGGTCACCTGCGCCAGGAGAGCCTTGAGGTTAATCGCACCTAGCTCGTCGAGCAAGGGCATGACCTTGTCTAGCAAGCCCTTCAAGTCGATGGTGCTGAGCTCGTTCAACAACGGTGCGATCTGCGCAATCAGACCCTTCAGGTTAATCTCACTGAGCTCGTCAAGCAGCGGCCGGACCTGCGCAACAAGACCCTTGAGGTCGATTTCGCTGAGCTCGTTGAGCAAGGGTGTAACTTGCGCCAGCAGGCCCTTGATGTTGATATCACCTAGCTGGTCGAGCAGGGGCACGATCTTGGCAACGAGACCCTTGAGATCGATGCTGCTAAGCTCGTTGATCAGGGGTGCGATCTGCGCGACGAGATCCTTAAGGTTGAGTTCGCTGAGCTCGTTGAGGAGGGGTGCGAGTTGCTCGACAAGACCCTTAATGTTAACATCGCCGAGGGCGTCAACGAGGGGTACAGCACCACCAATGAGTGCCTGCGTCTGGTTGACGAACTGGCTCGTCAGCAGCATCTCGGCGTTTTGAGTCAGACCAACTAGACCAGAGACGGATCTGGGTGAGAGCAATGGCGATAAGGCAGCAAAGGTACCCGCGAGATCGAGCTTGCCGACTTCGTTCAGGATCGGAACAAGCTTGTTGACTAGACCAACTAGGTCGATCTGGCCTACGGCGTTCAGGATGGGCGTGAGTTGCTTGAGGAGGGAGCCGATGTCGAGATCGCTGAGCTCTTGGAGGAGAGGCTCGAGCATGCCGACGAGTTTTGCGAGATCAATCTTGGATAGCTCATCTAGAAGTGGTGAGACCTGGTCAATCAGTGCGGGTAGGTCGAGCTTGCTGAGCGATGACACGAGAGGAGCGGCGCCAGTGACTAGGGTCTTGGTATCGTCTACGAAGGCCTTCGTCAGGAGTGCCTCGGTATTGGCGAGGAGGCCGACAAGGCCGTTGATGGAAGACTCCGATAGCAGGGGCTTGATAGCATTGAACAGTCCAGCAAGGTCGATCTTGGAGAGTTCGTCGAGAATGGGTCCAAGCTGCTTGATAAGACTTCCAATGTCTGTGTCTTTCAGGCCACCGAGAAGGGATTCCGCACCTCCAATCAGGTCTACCAGGCGCTTAATGGTGTCCGGTGTTAGCAGAGGCTTGAGCGCATTGAATAGATCTACCAGGTCGATCTTGGCTAGTTCGTCAAGGATAGGACCGATCTGTTTAACTAGACCACCGATGTCTGTGTCCTTCAGGCCGCCTAGGAGAGATTCGGCACCGCCAATCAGGTCTACCAGGCGGTTAATAGTGTCAGGGGTCAGCAGAGGCTTGAGAGCATTAAATAGATCTACCAGATCGATCTTAGCCAGTTCATCAAGGATAGGACCGATCTGCTTGACTAGACCACCAATGTCTGTGTCCTTCAGGCCGCCTAGGAGGGCTTCAGCACCGCCAATCAGGTCTACCAGGCGCTTGATGGTGTCAGGGGTCAAGAGCGGCTTGACAGCATTGAAGAGATCTACCAGATCGATCTTAGCCAATTCGTCAAGGATAGGACCAATCTGTTTGACCAAACCACCAATGTCTGTGTCCTTCAGGCCGCCCAGGAGGGCTTCAGCACCGCCAATCAGGTCTACCAGGCGGTTGATGGTGTCAGGAGTCAACAGAGGCTTGACGGCGTTGAACAGGTCTACTAGGTCAATCTTAGCCAATTCGTCGATGATAGGACCGATCTGCTTGACCAAACCGCCAACGTCAACGTCCTTCAGACCTCCAAGGAGGGACTCCGCGCCACCAATCAAGTTGACAAGCCGATTGACGGTGTCAGGGGTCAGTAACGGTTTGACTGCGTTGAACAAGTCGACTAAGTCGATCTTAGCCAATTCGTCGATGATAGGACCGATTTGTTTGACCAAACCGCCAACGTCAACATCCTTGAGGCCTCCAAGAAGGGACTCTGCGCCACCAATCAAATTGACGAGGCGGTTGACGGTGTCAGGGGTCAGTAAGGGTTTGACGGCGTTGAACAAGTCGACCAAGTTGATCTTGGCCAATTCGTCAATGATAGGACCAATCTGCTTGACTAAACCACCAACGTCAACATCCTTCAGACCTCCAAGAAGGGATTCGGCACCCCCAATGAGGTTTACGAGACGGGTGACCGTATCGGGCGTCAGTAACGGCTTGACTGCGTTGAACAACTCGACTAAGTCGATTTTAGCCAATTCGTCAAGGATCGGTCCAATCTGTTTGACCAGGCCGCCGATATCGACATCTTTGAGACCTCCAAGCAAAGATTCAGCGCCTCCTATCAAGTTCACGAGACGGCTGACCGTATCAGGTGTCAGCAGGGGTTTGACCGAGTTGAACAATGCCACCAAATCAATCTTGGCCAATTCGTCGAGAATGGGGCCGACTTGCTTGACGAGACCGCCAATATCGACATCCTTCAGACCACCAAGAAGAGATTCGGCACCACCTATCAAATCCACCAGTCGACTGACTGTATCTGGCGACAACAACGGCTTCACCGAGTTGAATATTGCGACTAAATCAAGCTTGGCCAATTCATCGAGAATGGGGCCGACTTGCTTCACTAGGCCGCCGATATCAACGTCCTTCAAACCTCCGAGCAGCGATTCAGCACCACCTATCAAGTCCACCAGTCGACTGACTGTATCTGGAGACAACAACGGCTTCACCGAGTTGAAAATTGCGACTAAATCAAGCTTGGCCAACTCGTCGAGAATGGGGCCGACTTGCTTCACTAGACCGCCAATATCAACATCCTTGAGACCTCCTAGCAGAGACTCGGCGCCGCCAATTAGGTTCACCAGACGGTTTACCGTATCGGGCTTCAACAACGGCTTCACAGAATTGAAGAGGTCCACTAGATCAATCTTGGCAAGTTCATCAAGGATAGGTCCAATCTGTTTGACCAGGCCACCGATATCCGTGTCCTTCAGACCTCCAAGAAGGGCCTCGGCACCGCCGATGAGGTTCACCAAGCGACTGACGGTCTCGGGCGTCAGCAATGGCTCAACGGCCTTGACGAGACCCTCAATATCAAGCTTGCCAAGAACGTCAATCAACGGTTGGCTGCTCGTTAGCAGTGTCTTGAGCGCATTGACAGTATCCTTGGTCAGAAGACTTCCTGCGTTGGTGAGCAAGTCGACAAGACTCTGAATCGTCTCGGGGGTGAGCAGAGGCTTCAAAGTCGTGACTAGTCCCTTCAGGTCAATCTCGTTGAGTGTAGAGGCGAGATCATCAAGTGGTAGCTCCTTGAGTAGGTTGAGTAACGGTGGCGTCGCTGCTAGGAGATTTCTTGCCAAGTCCGGGGTAGGCGGTCGGAGTGTCTCTGCGAGATAGATGATGGCATCGTGTAGAGCGTCCAAAAACTCGGGTGTCAATAGCGTCGCGATTCCTTTGCTGGCTGCCCCAAACTGGCCGAGGTCGCCGGCGATACCCTTCAAGCTGTCGACCAGGTCGCCAACTTCTCCAAGACCCGGGATGAGATCACCGAGACCCTGCGTGCTGGGAGGACTTTGGCTCGAATCTGCCGTGGACTGAGACTCAGTGGATGACGATACCGACTGATTTTTGGCATTCAAGAGTTGCCGTGGATATAGGGATGTCCGAAGAGGCTGTGCGTGGCTCTTCTTCAGGAGACTGGTGAGTTCATTGAGGGCATCTGTGAGCTCTGACCGGGGCACGAGGGCGAGGTTGTGCTTTGCCAATAGAGCATCCAACACAGCGTGATCTAGATCAATATCTGGTGTCGGGGCTTTCGGGGCGGCATTCTCAGCAAACAGCCCGATTGGCATCAGAGCCGTGACCAACAGTTTCGAGAAACGCATGGTGGGCAGTCTGTGATGGGATACCACCCATCAGGCTTCCTATTGTGTGACTGTCTGGCTGTCCACTCTGAGACTCCAGATGAGCTTCGGGGACCTGGCTCGAGACAGACGTTCGAGGAGTAGGTAGTAAATGAAGGGAAACGGGCATCAGCAATCCGCATCAGGAGAAGACCTCGAGTGGGACCCAACCGACGCCTTCATCATCTGTCTTACGGGGCATGTTAGGTACCTATTCGTGAGCGCATCCCCGGCTTCATCCCCGGCCTCATCCCCGGTGCTCTCTTGATATCACGCTAAGCCTGTTTATTTCCCATGCGAGCAAAGAAGCCCAGATTCATACGCAATGTCGAGATGTCGACATCGGGACCTACCTCTAACCGTCTAGCTCCTGCAGGGAAGAGAGGGATGGCATCTCCTGCCACCAACGGACGATCTCTTGCCTTGTTGGGAACATGTTCACAGGCAATGAATGAAGCTCTCCCCAGCTCAGATCGACGTTACGCTGCCCGCTGCCAAGCACTAAAGCAAGACACTGTCCTTCCTTGCGTGCGAATGTACACAGTGAAGCCAAGCTAGAGTAGGTACAATGTGACATCAGGCACATTGTTCCATCGACCTGCCTTTTTTGGTACAGCCAGGCGTGGCGCCGTGTTAGCTGGAATAAAGCGTGGAAGGCTGTCCCATCTTCACTGGGGATGCTATCCGCAAACGGGCATGATCTGTTGGAAAGAATAAAAATCTTGCAGGAATTGCAAGCTAAACGAGATCCGTTAGCAGCAGAAAACCCTGCAAGGCATGGTTTCCCGACCCTAACCCATTTGTACTTACCGAGAAAGCTAGGGGTATCCGGTTAGTACCGACTTGCCTTGGTTGCCATCGTGTGCCTCACTGCCTACTCGTACGGAATACGAATTGCGGAATTTGATAACGAAAACTTCCGCCATCCCAGCAAGGCGGCGTGCGTTAGCGCTGCGGGGAAGGAAAAGACGGTGTTGAGGCGCAACACGAGGGAAAAAAAAAATGAGACGAACAAGCATGGCGTTTTCTCGGAGCTGACCTCCGAGGTAAGTGAACAAAATCGACGATGTACGAAATAGGGAGGGTGCCTACAACCCTGAGTTGGAGGCTCTGATGTCAACAGCTTGTTGTCAATGCCAATCATTGATGTCGGCGTCAATCATTGATACGATGATACTCTGCGAAGCATGGCATTCTTGGTAAGGAATACACTTCGTATGTGATCTTCAAGACTGTGAGCCAAGGACAACTCAACAGTTCACTTCGCTCGTACCACTACCGACTCACTGTCGAGACATGAGCAGACTTCGGACTAGGAAGGGTAGAAAATAATCCGTACCTAGACTCAAACTACACCGCACTAGGCAAGTCGTGAGTTAGGTCGGTTCAACTACCTCCGAGATATTTCGTAGGCTTTAGTAAAAAGGTCTTGACGGCAGTCTGCAGACGATTCATACCTACGTCCTAGTGTAGGTACCTAGGTGGGTAGGTCGCAGATAGGTACCTCAGGGTGATGAGTTATTTTTCAGAATCACGACGCCCCCTTTTGCCCGATGAGTTTGCCTGATCGCGTCTTGAGGTGTAAATTTGTACACCCACTGCCGCTATAGGTATGTCAATTGCGGTTTGCTTGCCATTCAGAACCAGGAACTTGAATAGGTACTCGGTGATATTCGTTCCCAAACCAGTAACAAATGTGATGGGCCTCTCCAAGTCTTCCGTACTGCGCACTGAAAACGCCATCCGAAATGCGAGGGACGTTCATGCAGCCGGTATGCCTGTTGGGCTTTCAGGCAGTCTGGAAGCCTCACGCCATCTGCAAGCCTCAAGCGAGGCAACGAGTTTACTATTCCGTAAGAGGGACCAGGGGTTGGTTCGCGGAGTATGTCCTCGACTCCTCCTGCCAGGGACCTTGGAGACTAACAAGACCAAGACCGTATGCAACGGTACAGATTACGGAATGGTATTCGTACAATCCATTCAATAACAATCGGTTTCCTTGACTCGAGGTAGGTATTCCGTAAATTCCGATCGCCATTACCAGCCACAGCTGAAAGGTGTTTTGCAATTTACCCGTTGATGGCACCCAATGATCGCCGACGAGTACCACTGCGCCATCATGACTATTGCTGTCTCCGTAGCATGAGAGATGGGGTTGAAGTTCAGTGGTGAAGAAAACTCGGCCTGCCATTGGTTTGCATACGGTTTGGGACAATCGAATAATATCCGGCAACGGCCCGAAATGGGCAAACCTTTCCGCGACGGCGCCCCGGAATCATCATAAGGTTGTCCTAGTGCGCCAATGTGGGCTAATGTATGGAACCAGTGCTCCGCCGGCGTGAGTGCGTGTCGTGGGCCATGAGATGACCCACGATCCATGGACCATGAGCCACGAGCCAGCCACCACCAAATGATGCAAACAGTCGCCTTACCGTAGTGTACAGCCATGGCTCCATTTCTCACCAGATTCTGGCAACAGGGGCGCTGCTGTCAACATCTGCATGCGGGCAAGACCGAATTAGATGTACACTGCATGCGCACAGTTGTCTCGCACAGGCAGAGACACGCTACGGAACAATTCTCCCAGACAATGGCAATGTCTGGGGGGAAAAAGAAAAAAAGGCAAAAAGAAAGAGAATTGCCGGGTCGCTGATTCAGGTGATCGGCAGCTTTCCGTGCCTGATGATGACTAGCATTGCGGGGAGGAGAGGGCTTCTCCCAACGTTTCGGTATTTCGTTCCAAGAGTGGGTAAATCGCCGGAACACCCTTGCGTGGGCTTCATCTGGTGACCGTACCAATTGGGAACTCCATGTTACTGTGTACCTACTCCTGAGTCCTGCGGCAGATTTTTCTCGTGAGGTGGGGATACCTGCGATTAGTTGAGTGGAGGTAGTAACATTGTCGACTGCAGTGTACCGGTACCATGCGTGTACCTACAGCACGTATTATCTCCTCCTACCGTCATAGACAAGCTTTCTTTCTGGGTCCTGTCTATCCATGTTTGGAAGGTAAGGAGGTAGGTGACGATGGCGATCCAGAACCTGAGTATCGAGCGGGACGGTGGCTCTTGTGAATCTCTTTGTGGTCAAGGTATGAATGGTACCTATCTCATCCGTACTTGTCGACCACATTCCCACGTTGCTCGTCTACCCCCTCTCTGCCATTGACCGCATTCGTCTGCCTCTACCGCAGTGCATTGGCATCATCAAGAGGGAGTGTGCCACTGCTAAAGACAAGATCATCATGGGGTCCAAGTTCACCGAGGAACCAGAGGACAACCACGCCGGCCCTTCGGATTCCATTCATGGCGCCGCCGGTGTTGCTGGCGACAAACCGCTTGATGTGGTGCCCGAGGGGAATACCGACGAGGCCTCCTCAACTGACCATGTTCATGAGAAGCCGGCGCCGGCGGTCCCATTGACGAAACGACAAAAAGTCCAGCGTCACTGTGGTCGGTTCAAGTGGTGGTACATTGGCGTTATAGTTGTGATCCTCATCATCTTAATACCGTTGATGTAAGTGGCCGTAAGAGAAAGTCGCCAAAGCAGAGCCGTGTAATGTTAACTTGGGCCTCAGTTTCACCCGGATCATTCCAGCCGTGGTGCAAGACATTGTGCGGCAGCAGAAATTCCCTATCATACAGGGAACATTCCAAGCGGTTTCGCCAACGCAACTGGCCGTGACGTTGGAAACGCAGCTGGATACGCCCGTGGCGGCAACCATTGATTCCACAATATTGTCCCTTTACAACAAGGACGCTCCGGAGTTCTCACCCTTCCTCAACGTCACTCTGCCGAAAATGAATGTAGATCACAAGACACCAGTCGCCGTGGAAAAGCAGATCGTCGACGTAGTGAACGAACCGGAACTCGTCAGATGGTTCGATCGGGTCTATGAGCAAACCACGACAGACTTGTCGGTGAAGGGAAAAGCCACAGTCCACCTCGGTGCGCTGAAGATGGGCGCAAGCATCGATAAGACCCTCGCCACTCCGTCACTCAATAAGCTCCAAGGCTTCGGAATCGAAAAACTAACGCTTCTGCTACCTCCCAAAGAAGATGGCACAAACATGAAGGGAAAGCTCAATTTGCCTAACTCGGGTGTGTTGGGCCTGGGGCTGGGCAATGTCACCTTCAACATCCACTCGGGCGATATCAATCTGGGTTACCTCACCGTGACCGACGTTCTTCTAAACCCGGGGAACAACACGCCGAGTTTCTTTGGCCGACTCTATCTCGACGAGATCCTCCCCAACCTGGGTGCCATCCTGGATAGCCAGTCTGCTGCACTAGCCGATGGCAACATTGACCTTAAGATTAGCGGCAACGCCACCGTCGTCAACGGCAAGCACATTGGCTACGTGGAGCAAGTTCTGAATAAGAAGACGATAATAGCGGCCGTCCCAGTCACCAGACTGATTGGCGATATCATCAGCAGCTTCAGTACTGGAGAGGCATCGGTGACGGCGCTACTTGGCGATGCGGTCGGCAACTCAACTTTCATCGAAGGGCTCCTGGACAACTGGAAGCCGACCCCAAGTCTGACAGGTAAGAATAGCACTGCTGTGTCGCAGAAGCACGCTCAACGGTCAGCACCACGTACCATCAAAGCGGCAGCAACGAAGAACTTGCTGAAGCTAGGCCTCAAGATGGCGCTGGCGAAGTTGTGAGGGAAAAGCGACTTATGAATGTTTAGACACAGGCCACAAAGCCGAACAACTAAGTTGAAGAAAACAGTCAGATTCTGGGTAACATTATGACTTGACGGTGTGGATATAGCTGTGACGTGGAAAATAGGCACATGGGCAACGTGACGACAGACGATGTAATGATAATGATTAGCTGGATTATGTAGGTAGTTAGATTCAATACCCCTAAGAATTGCTCGAGATGGAATGATGAACAATGGATACGATCTCTGTCGTGATAATTGGAACACTTACTTCAAATCATCCAATGGTGTTCTCTTACCCCGAGCTCAAAATGTTCGCATTGCTGCGTCTCAATCATAAGCAATGGCATCCGTGTAAAAGTCCGCGTCTGCAAGACTCCTATCATTATGGAGGGGACCAAGGCTGATAATGGGTTGGGCTGGTTGAGGAGAAGTTGAGATTCTGGATGTTGTGCGGCATGAGATTAGTGAAGCGAAACATAAGATGTCGTCGGCTCGGAAGCAGCGCCAATCGAATACGGCGTGAGAGAATTTGCTTCAACCAAGCCCCATCTCTTGGTATCAGATAACGCCGCAGCCATGCTATGTCATTTTATCCCGTGAAAGACTTCGGTCTTCATATAATCAGTCATTGAGCAAGGCTTCCTGCGTATGCTGCACGCACTCATCATCACCACCGGGGGTGACACTTTGGGGTGAGCATGATCGGGATGGAGACTTGTTATGAGTGATCAATGATGACTTATCACTACCAATCGACCACGCACTTGATGAAGTCGGGAGGTAATATCATGCTGCCTCCGATCATTTTCAAAACACGAGTAAGAGATGAACACGCCCATTGTTCAGTAGTAGTGTTGAGAATGCAGGAGAAATAAAAGCCAACTCATACTTCATGTTCCCAATCACAGCCGGGGAGTGAAAGGATCTGTTTGAGAAATTCGCGATGCACTTCCTGAGAACGATCAGGTCAACCGACATGCGCTGGTCTTCGAAAGAAGGACACGGTTCACTGATAGAAGAGCTGATGAAAAGTTTGAAGGTCGCATGCTCTGTCTTGCTCTGCAAATATGATGGGATGGTCTTTCCTGTATTTTCACGAATGACGAAAGGCAACCCCTTACACGACTGTACGGCAGAAAGAACAAGGGGGGCGCCTTCCCCTATCTCACGCCAAGTATGCCAATACGCAGCATAGGACATAAGGAATAATCCGTACGACCAATATGTATCTACTGAGGCTATTCACAAATCGGGATACAGCCTCGGTAGCTTCTCCTTCGAGTGGGGAGATGAAATATCTACTGCTTCTCGTCTTCTCATCGTCTCTCGGCAGTCAGAGCCTCACAACAAAATCAACCATGGCGCCTAAGAAGAACAATGCCAGTAAGGGCAAGGGCGATAAGAAGCCCAGCGACGATGGAGACAAGGGCGGCGGCAAGTTGAAAGGAGGACAGAAGATTGAAGTCAGACATATTCTCGTACGTGCTCTTTACTCCTGAATAGTATGAACGATGGTGATATTGATGGATTATTCCAGTGCAAAAAGCACTCGAGGAAAGAGGAGGCTCTTGCTGAGATTCAGCGTCTCACAAGAGGTGACCCGCCAGAGGCGGGCAAGAGTGCGGGCTCGGAGCCGGAGCCGGTTGGAAAATTAGATCCCAAGACGAAGACCAAGATGCCCACGCATGCTATATTTGTCCATGTCGCCAAGCGATTTTCTGAGGACAAGGCAAATCAAGGTAGGTTTGTCTATTACAATTTTCTTCACTTTATTTATAGTGTCCTGTGCTTGTGCTGG
Organism: Xylariaceae sp. X170; assembly: GCA_028637755.1. Taxonomy (NCBI): domain Eukaryota; kingdom Fungi; phylum Ascomycota; class Sordariomycetes; order Xylariales; family Xylariaceae; species Xylariaceae sp. X170. The sequence goes on along the minus strand of JAJFDJ010000047.1, from coordinate 12,276 downwards.
ATAGCGACGGGCTTACGATGGCTTAGGAGGCTACCTGGGACAGCAAGCGAAAGGGTCACTCGATCCGAACTTCGAGAAGGTCGCATACAGTTTACAGCCAACGGAGAACGGAGTCGTTTATATTGGCGAAGCGAAGACGGAATGGGGGTATCATTTAATTGTGGTGGATAAGCGGTTGTGAGTGTCACAAACAACGATGCTCGAGGCGCATAACACGTTCAGTTCGGAGAGCCAGAGCCGGGAGGCTCAGGATTATGCTTGTCAATGCAATTCCTTGTCTTGATTCCGATGTGTATGGATTTTCTATGTCCAGTTTCTATGCCGGCTCCAAGAACCAGAACTTGTTCGGGATTTCCATTGAAGCCAACAGGGACAGCGAGCTCCTGCTACATATCCGCCCATACAACGCCGGTCGAAACAATTTACTGCTCGGTCTCGAAGTAGTTAAGGAGGACGGAGCGCTCAGTAGACTCCTCACCCCAGTCCTTAACGACGACGCAAGAGCAGTTGACGACCTTGCGGGCGTTACCCTCACGGTCAAGGACGCCTGGCACACGATTGTTAGTCCAAGCCTCATCCATAAACAGAACTGGTAAACTCACAAAGGCCAGCCCACTCGCCGAGCTGCTTTCCATCGGGAACCTTGATGAGGGGGATCTTGTGCTCACGGCAGAGAGCAATGACGAGCTTCTTGTAAGCCTCCTCCTCGCAGGTCTCGTTGAGAACGCACATGTGCGCCTGGCGACGGTCGAGGGCCTTGGAAGCCTCACGGAGACCGCGGGCGAGACCGTCGTGCATGAGGGCGAGCTTCAAAACGCCCTTGAGCGCATCGAGCACGGACATCTGGCCCTTGGAGGCATCGGCGGAAACCTCAACGTCCTCGGGGACGGCGGGAGCGTTGTTCTCTTCTACGTCCGACTAGAAATAGTAGCATGGTTAGTTACATGTTATGTTGGCTGGACTTCGTGCTTCAGGCGGCACCGAGAACGAGGCACGAGGCAAGCTCCGCGAAGCCGCTATCGAATGCGAGGCGGGGCTAATCGGGGCACCATGCGGACGGAACATGGAAAAGGGCGAATCGATCGAGAACGTACCATCTTGACTTGTTGGATACCGGTGCGATCCTCGAAGAGTTGGCGTTGGTATGTAGAGTTGTAGGGTGGTGAATGGGGAAAGGGAAGAGGCCTGCAGGAAATCCGAGAAATGTTTCGCGATTAGAGGTCGGGTTCAATTGAGCCAGCGCTGCGCCGTTACTGGCGTCTAGTGGGGCGCTCTAGGAATTACTGTGTATCGGTTAGGGTTCGATTTGCCAGAGTTTGTCCTATTGGCTGCAACCCCTGCTTTTGGACCCGCTTTGGACTGTTGGCAGCTGGCAGAGTTGCAGGCGCTACTTAGTCATCCAAGCAATGTGGGGCATTCACCACAATTGAACAAATTCGCTGCTCGTGGAGAAAAAACGCTGCTGGTCATAGCGCTGCGGTCGCGAACTTTTTCTGTCCCCACCTCCAAACTACAAACCCGCTTTCTCTCTTCCTCTTCTTCGCATCGACATCACCATTCAACAACCCGCCCCTCGCCCAACCATCACCGTCAAAGTATGTGAAACCCCACGGAACACCCTGGGCTGCACAGCCTGGGGCATTCTCATCCTATTCCCTTATGCCAACTACCCTTCCGAGGCCAGGGGAGAGCAATCAGGTGGACGGCGAGCCTCTGATACGCATCTCCTCTCCGGTATTGAGCGGGTAGAACCTCTTCAATCGGCACTTGAGGAGGCACTCTCCATGCTCCGGGCTTCTGAAGGCTAACGAGTCGCGCCGATACAGACACCGCCAAAATGGTTAAGACTTCCGTCCTCAACGATGCGCTCAACGCCATCAACAACGCCGAGAAGATGGGCAAGCGCCAGGTGATCATCCGCCCTTCGTCCAAGGTCATTGTCAAGGTGAGTCCTTATCTGATTGCTGCTCCACATACCATATCGGAATACTAATGTTCTATCACTATAGTTCCTCACTGTCATGCAGAAGAAGGTACGAAATCACTTACTGCCTCTGCTCCCTGTCCCGACGATTCCCCCCTTCTCAAGATTCCTCGCTGGGTTACCCCCAATACACCTTACTTCGGCATGATAACTGGATGACGGGCTCAATTTTTCCACGGTCGGAGTCTTTTAAGTTGCCGATAGATTAAGGGTATCCCAGCGATGGAATCTTACACGTTTTTCTGACTGTCTTCGGATCATGAGGTCTTACGTTTAGTTTATCGCTACATTCTGCTAAACTTTTATGCAGGGCTTCATTGGCGAGTTCGAGGAGGTCGATGACCACCGATCTGGTATGTGCCACTCTTCCACTCTGTCGATTACATTGACCGGGTATACTGACACCTTGAATAGGCAAGATCGTTGTCCAGCTCATTGGTCGCATCAACAAGACCGGTGTTATCTCTCCCCGCTACAACGTCCACCTCTCTCGTCTCGAAGAGTGGGTCACCAAGTTGCTCCCTTCCCGTCAGTTCGGTGTAAGTTCAAGATGCCATGATGATTTATTATAAGAGATAATGTATTGACAAGTTCATAGCACGTCATCCTTACCACCTCTGCTGGTATCATGGACCACGAGGAGGCCCGTAGACGCCATGTTAGCGGCAAGGTTCTCGGTTTCTTCTACTAGATGGTCGATTGATGCAGCAACGGGGAAAGGGAACAAAAGGATGGGACGGACTGAGCATTTTCGGGAGTTAGGGAAAAGGATAACGGCTGAGCTTTTACCTAGGAGTTGCAACTCCTAATACACCATGATACCACGAAATGCACATGTCCAGTTTCCACCCTACGTTTATCGATGACCAAGAACTTTTCCGCGCAATACTGCATGTGAACGAGTGATAATCTGTGTTTGTGTGTGTGTCAAACTATAGTCTATGCTACAGACCCGTTGATGTTGATTCCCCTCTCCTTTTAACGAGTCGGAGTCGCCGTTTGTAATTGCGATCTTCGAGGTGAACGCGATTCAAGGTGTCAACTACCGACAGGAGATGGCGCTGGCCGTTTAGCCAGGTAGCATTCCGGCGATTACTCAGCCATCTAAGTCAACTAGTACCTTACCTAGATTGGTTACTTGGCAACGAGCAGATCGCGCTAACTTGTGATTATTTACTTGTTCTTTGTACCTACTTCGTAGTGTACCTGAGGTATCTCGACTGTCATTGGAATGTTTGTTTCATGGCGTTATAGAATATGAATTTCACTATCGCTGTCGACTCGTCTTGGCTGTGAGCTTGTGAATCTCTAAACCAATGGCAGCAATGATCGCTCCTGCCTCGAAATAACGAATTCGTCATCCAGGTCCTGCAATAAAACGGCAGGGATTCTCATCCTCGGATCGTACAGTAACAGCAGCCTGTCCCGGCAGTCGCGACCCTGTACCTGTATAAAGAGAAGGTACTTACCCGACTTGGTAGCGTCGAGCCCGGGCTTCTGGACACCGACTCCTGATTCGCGTTGCATCATGATTCCGTCAAATCGAGACTCCCCATCTTGCCCTATCCCGCCCTCGCCCTACCGACTATTTGAATTCCCTACCTGATCCGCTTCCCTAATCTGGGCATTCCCGTGCTAATTCTGTATTTTTATAAGACTGTCTTTTTCTGTCTTCGGACTAGGTAGATGTACGTGCTGTCGCCGCGATCATTCCCGTTGCTGCGTGCAGATGCAAGTGCACGTCTGATTTCGACTTGATCGCCCACAAAGAGCCCAGAGTCCCGACTCTAGTCCTGCGTTGCGAGACTCCTCCTGACAATCGTCCCCCTCGCGCGCCTCAGCCATGCGGCGGCGTCATCTGCTGTTGACCGGCATTGTCGCCTTCCTGATCATCTGCATCGCAAGCCTTCGCCGGATAGGCTACGACGACGAAGTCTCCGATGGCATCTTCGACTCGCATCGAGCTCATGCGCCGGGTAGCAAGTTCGCTGCGCCCCAACAAGCACAGGAACAGCCACTAGGAAAGGCACCAGCACCCGACGCCAAAGTCGACCAGAAGGAAGATGCTCCCGTGCGCGACGCCCAGGACAAAATAGTCGTTGATGCCCCAGCTTCACATTCGTTAGAGATCCCGTTCTCGTCCTCGCCCATTACCTTCGATTACAAGCCTGCGCCCGCCGGTGTCCACCCCATGCGATATCTGATCGATGAAGCCGAGAAAGAACACGAGGCGACGGTAGCAAGACAATCCAAGAGCTTGGCCGAGGCCGTCACAGAATACCGTCGCCGCTATGGCATCCCCCCGCCGCCCATGTTCGACAAGTGGTTCCAGTTTGCGCAAGCGAAGGGCGTCCAGCTGATCGACGAGTTCGACATGATCTATGACTCGATAACACCGTTCTGGGGATTGAAACCCGCGACGATTCGACAGCGGGCCGCCGAGGCGCTGGGATTCGACAATGCGCTGCTTGGTATTCAAATCCGTGGCGGTAAGATCACGCACATCGAGGGCGGAGATGACTGGCAACGCGAAGCAACTAGTGGTATGATGGGCAAATTCCTGAAGTGGTTGCCGGACATGGACCTCTGTTTTAACCTGCACGACGAGTCGCGGGTCGTCGTGCCGCATGATGACATGGCCCGGCTCGTGCGCAAGGCCAAGGAAGTCAATATGCCGGCTGCCAACAAGGAAGTACCGAAGAACGCGTTCACCGAAAAGCCAATTGGACTCAACGAGGGTACAAGATTTGACGAGAGCAAACTCACGCGCTTCAATGTCTTCGCCCATCAACCCACTTGGACGCACTCGAGAATGTCCTGCCCTCCTGACAGCCCCGCTCGGGTGCTCGAAGAAGAAGAGAAAGTGGACGATGTGGCGAGCTATGGTATGGGCGAGCTGGGCTTCGTATATAATGTGACGGCCATGTCCGACATCTGCAACTCGCCCAGTCTGAGTTCGACATTCGGCTTCTTCGACCGTCCGAACGCATACAACATCGTCCATGATCTCTTCCCCATCTTTTCGCAATCCAAGATATCATCGTACGCAGACATTCTCTACCCGTCGCCGTGGTACTGGTATGAGAAAGTCCACTACGACGAGTCAGAAGATTACGCCTGGAACCAAAAGGCCGACAAGTTCTACTGGCGTGGCTCGACCACAGGCGGTTTCAGCCGAAACGGAGGCTGGCGGCGCCAGCACCGACAGCGCTTCGTACACAAAATAAATGCCGCCGACAAAGCTAAGATCCTAGTGAATGCAGGAGCCGAAACTGCAGGAACTGGAACAGGGGCGCAGTCGAGCGGGGAACAGTGGGAGACGCAGGTCGTGCCCCGGGGCGACTACAGACACATGATGGACGTGTTCTTCTCCGGCGTCGGCCAATGCGACCCGGGCGACTGCGATGCGCAGAAGGGCTTCTTCGACATCCACGGCCACGCGCGCCAGACGGACGCCTGGGCGTACAAGCACCTGCTCGACATCGACGGCAACGCCTTCAGCGGGCGCTTCTACGCGTTCCTGCGGAGCAGGAGTCTCACGTACAAGTGGGCGATTTTCCGCGAATGGCACCTTGAGTGGCTGAAGCCGTGGGCGCATTACATCCCGCTGAGTCTGCAGGGCGAGGAGTGGCTCGAGGCGTTGCGGTTCTTCATGGGGAGCGACGAGGGGAAGAAGGAGGCGGAACGGCTGGCGAATCAGCAGAGGGCGTGGGCGAATAAGGTCCTGCGCCATGAGGATATGGAGGTTTGGTTCTTTAGGCTTCTTTTAGAGTATGTTTCTTTCCTCCTTTTCTTTTCTTTCCTTTCGTTCTCACCATTTGGATGGGGATATGGCTAACAGTGAATAGATACGGTCGCGTAATAGATGACGAGAGAGCATCGATAGGTTATACGACTGGATCGTAGATGAATCCAGCCTGAAGAAAAAGATCATGAGTGTGGCAAATGATGAAAAACTTACCTACCTAAATATAATGTGTGGAATAGGGGATGAACGAAAGCTACCTACCTAATAACACAACACAACCAACCACATAGACGAACGAAACGGACGGGAAAAAAGAAAAGCAGCTGCGTGTAAACGCAGAAAATGTAAAAAGTTATGTATAATATACCCGGTCGGTGTCTATACTGGCGAGGCGACCGACGGTCGACGGGTCATGACCGTCGAGGACGTCACAATAAATCAATGAATCAAACCAATCTACACCTTTCGTCAAACCTGTCGCACCATGAAATGGGTTTTACTTAAGTGATAACGAACCCCTGAAAGACAGAATCTCTTCATAAGAGAATACACAAACCCCTGCCCTGTCGGAATTCTTAATGTCAGAGATGGGGATTCTGAGGTCAGGTACCCCTTTTTTTGTCAGTCTATCTGATAAGAAGGGGTGAAATGCCGAAGATGTGATGTCTGAATGGATGTAACAAGGTGTCGTAGGTTGTATGTTGATCGTTGGTGCTTATGGTTGATTGATCGGCCTTGCTGACGAGGGCTGACTGGGGTGCGGTTGTTAGGCGAGCCGTAGTAGCGGATAGGGGTATAAGGGCACATGGCACGGCAAAACGTGACTGCCATCGCATCGATTCATTATATACTCATCATTCATAACTGTCTTATTTTACTATACATTACACCCCTGACTGCGCAAGACTACCACTATTCTTATTAAAATAGTAATCCAGCGTCCCCCTAGCTCGACTACTCAAATTCTTCGCGAGCATCTGTTGCGTGATCTTATCCCGCCCAGCGCGCAGAGATTCCAACAACTGCAGATTAGAATTCTCCTTATGTATTTCGTGCTGGATCAGCAGGTTATACGCCTTCAGGGCGTCTTCCAAAGATACCGGTTCGAGCACCTGTTGCTCGGCTAAGTCGTCCTGGTCTTCGATGGCCGAGAAGGTCATCGCGATGTGCTCGATGAGATCGTCGTGAGAGTCCGTCACGATTTCTTCTGGTGAGTTGACCAGGCTCATGACCTCCCGGACAACGCCTTCTCTGACAAGTCTCTGTGACAGCTGCTGCAGTAGCTTGTCTTCTGGTCGGCTTGGGTGTTGGCTACCTCGCGGCGCAGGTCCGAAAAGCTGCGAATGTCGCCAACCGTGGGATATCGTATCGGGCGTGACATTATTCCAAGCATCGATGATCCAGTGCACAGCGTCCAAGATGGTGGTATTTTGGTACGGGTCTTCTCCCCCGACTGCCAACGAGATAACCTGCTGAAGCCACAGATTCCGGTAATGGACCTTCATATTGTGGATAATGCCCTGGTCCATCGGGTGGAACACAAACGAATTGTTTGTGGTAGTCGGGATGAAGGCAACTGTCGTATTCTTCAAGGCCGCTTCCTCTACTTCACCTTCCAGCTGTTTGAGGGCATTCACGTGAGCGGAGAACTTGTCAACAAGCAGAAGCACCTTGCGGCCCTGCATCTGGTCGTCGAACCAGCGAAGATACTCGATAAAAATCGACGTTGTCATCCAGGCGTTCTTGTTATGCCTCCACATGAAGGGGAGTTGGCTTATATAGCTGCCCGAAGGCCCAAAGGATCGCGGACTCTTAAAGTGACCAATAACCCAAGGGTTTAGCTTCTGACTGCCGTCGGCGTTGCAGGTGGGCAGGATCGTGATCATGTTTTTCCTCTTGTTGCCACGCGGAGGTGCTACTGTCAGGGTGTTTTCCGGTGCTGTAAGCCAAAAGAGACTGGATTCGTCGGCGCCAAAGATATCCTTAAGGGTAAAGGCACTGATCAGGTACTGCAGACGCTGTATTTCCTCCAAAGGGCTAACGTCAGTTGGCGAAGGCTCATTACTCTGCTTAGATGGCTTGATATTGTGTCGACGCTTAAACCCACTTAGCCAGCCCTGGGACCAAGCAGGTTCCTTGAGGTGCAGGAAGTCAGGCATCTTCTGCCAGAGAGAACTGGCAGCACACTGCATCATGTCTCCCGTAACGGTTAGGCCGTTGGCTTCCATGCACATAATCCACTCGAAGAGGGCACTCTCCAGGAGGGGATAGTCGGCCTTGTAGTTTCGGGACATGCCGGACTCGCTCTGGCCAAACGTTTTGGTATCGAGATAACTCCATTTCGAATGGAGAGACTTGCATACTATAGACTGGTTTATCTTGTGACCCAGGGCGTTTGAAGCCCAGCGGGCAATATCGGTCTGTCTGAGGAGAGGGTTCGCCTGTGCATACTGACGTATCTGCTGGCGTTCGCGCTCCGAGATGGCCAGCCGGCGTTGTGGTGTCGACATGACGAGGAAACAATGTAAACGTTGAAATCGATGAAACCGATGAAGACGAGATGCGGGAAAGGAGAGAAAGAGAAAGGGAGAAGGGAGTTGCTGTTGGCTGGAAACACCGGTGTACGGAGGGAGATCGCTATCCTGCCTGTGGTTGAGATCGTCTATCTACATAATATTCTTAAAGTCAGATTATTCTTATGGCATGAATTCTCTTATGCGGATGCGCTTCTCGAAGCTCCACTTTTACCCGTCCGAGGGACGCCTGACCGTATCAAGCTAGTCACACTCGTCGCACGTTCGATAGCGCCGACCGACGGAGTGGGCATGCCCGCCTACGTATGAAAACGCATGGGGTAGGCACAGCTTGAACTGTCTTCACCTTACATCTTTTTTATCGCGAAATATATATTCCTTACTCTTCCCATCCTACAAGTTTTTCAGTGACTTGTCAGGTATATCGCGCCATCCGACCTGGTCATTCACCTAAGCGCAATACCATTTGAACGGATCTATCGACGAATCAATTTCTATCCTGCGGCAGTACAAATCATTAGGATCCATTCGTCGAATCGTTGCGATCGCTTGAAAAAGACAGCCCTCGAAGAGCGAACGGAAGGGTGAATCCTTCCAATCCCTACACCATGGCGTCAACACCCATGGACATTGACCCAGTCGACTTCGCATCGCCCGCAAACGGCACTCCATCGGCGGCTCTCAACATCACGCGGACGCTGGCCGGCAACCTGCCCAGTACGTCGGCCGTTACGGACACAATTGCAAACTACAGACCAACAAAGGTAGCGACTCGTAACGCGACTTACGGACTCGATGATTAGAACGCAGCGACTAACATGTCACAGCTCTTCAAGCGCGAAGAATCGAAAGAGGACCGCTTAAGACCATACGTACTTAGTCTCGACTACGACGATCCCGGCGAGCTTCTGATGACATCGGAGAGCGACGAAACCATTCAGATTTACAAAGTCAGAGATGGACGGCACGATAGACAACTGCTCAGCAAGAAATACGGCGTCAAGTTGGCAAATTTTACTCGCCATAGTTCTAGTATCATCTATGCGAGCACAAAGCAGAACGGTGAGTCGGGCTGGTCAATTGTCCTTCAATGGCAACAAGACTGACTCCTCCATTCCTTATACAGATGCGATTCGACTGTTGACAACACATGACAATGCGTTCATACGGTATTTCGAGGGCCACGAAGGCGCCGTCACGAATCTGGCGATGCACCCGGGCAACGACGATTTCATATCCTGCAGTAAGGACAATACGATACGATTATGGAATGCGAACACGAAAAACGCAACCGGCATCATGCACCTAAGTGCGCCCTATCTCGCCGCCTATGACCCCAGTGGACAGGTTTTCGCTGTGGCCTCACCGAAATGTAGCTGTGTTCTGCTCTACGATGCCCGGAATTTCGACCGGGCCCCAATCTGCGATTTCGATATCATAGCAGCATGTGCTGAAGTCGATATGGATTACTGCGGCAAAGGCTGGACGAAGCTGGAGTTTTCCAACGACGGCAAGTGGATCTTGTTAGGCACAAAAGGCGGAGGGCATTTCCTGCTGGACTCTTTCAAGGGACAACTCAAGGCATATCTGCAGAAGCCCGAAGGACGGATTGGTCGGTTGGCACCTGGAGAGGATGTGTTCGTGAACGGCGGTGGATGGGACGGCACGAACACGGAGAGTAGTGGAGATGTCTGCTTTACGGCAGACGCGAGATACGTCATTGGCGGCACGAAGCAAGGTGTCGTCGTGTGGGATACGCTCGCGCCGGTGGACGAGAGCAAGAGGCTGGCGCCGACGCACGTCTTAGAAGACACGAGACCGGCGGCGGTGCTCGCGATCAACCCGCGCTTCAACTTCTTCGCTACGGCAGATCAGGACCTGGTTTTCTGGTTACCAGATGCTCATGCCTAGAGGGCATCAGGAGCGTCTGGTAACGCAGAGAATGCTGGGAATGTTGACCGAGAAACAGAAAGACGGGCCTCGTTGCTCCCGCTGCAATTCTCTCACTTGAATGTATGATAGGGAGACCTCAAGGAGCACGTTTCGGAATAATAGAGCCAGGAATGAATAAAGATACCCTCGTGTTGTTATGTATTCGGAATCTTGAAGAGAAGTCTAGTGTATACCTCCATAAGAACCAGACTGTCGAGGGGTTCAACAAGAGCAAGACTTGCCCCGCCATCCAAGCTCTGAGCTCTTCTCCCGTAATAACAACACTAATGGTATTACGTAATGGGTGCAATGAGCGACCCACCTACAGCCCGCACCCTCTCACCCTGGAGCCCACACCTTCTCCAAACGTACGAAGTAGGTAGGTAGGTACTACCTACCTACTCGTAATGCTGCTGCCCGCACAGAACGAAGAAAACACTACCTAGATGAAAAACGGCCACCTACTCGTACATACCTACCTCTTACTTCTTCGTCCTATACATCCCGTACCTTTTTGACGAATGAACACGGTAATCATTGTCAGAACCCGATGTTGAGACAGAACGTAACTAACGGAATCTTAGGACTCAGATATCTGCGATCGAGCCAACGTCGTTATTTCTATGAGCATACACCTCCTGCCTACTCGTAGCGCATCCAGAAGAATCGAGCCGCCTACTATCTCAGAGCATATGTCTGCTTGTAACATACCAGAAATAGAGCCGGCTGCTATCTCGGGGCAAATGTCTTCCCAGAATGTATCACGAATCCCGCCGCCTGCCGAGTCTACATACGATACTTGGGATCAATGTCTCTCGTACATACGACAGCATGCTTTAGACAACGGCTACGCATTCAATGCATGGGTTCGCAAAAGAAACAAGGACAGAAACGTCGTACGATACGATATCTCATGTGATAAGGCTGGCAAATTCGTCTCCAAAGCTAGAATTGGAGCTAAGAAAGTGACATCGCGAAAGACAAACTGCCAGTTCCTCGCTGTCGCTAAGCTGCGATCAGATAAATGGTATCTCGAGATCAAAGAAAGCGAACACAATCATCCACCATCGACATCACCGAGCGACCACGTACAACACCGAGTCAAATCAGAACTACATTGTACAATAATGCAACAAGGGATTCAGAATGGCAAAAAAACCACGCAGATTCTCGACGACTTACGTATCGCCGATTCTGAGTGCCGACTTACATTGAAAGATGTGGATAATTACGTGTCCGCATTTCGAAGAAACAATAGACAGAGCTCAGGCGATGCGTCGGCGGTATTGCTGGAGCTTCAGAACACAGCCGATACTTGGCACATTCCATTGCTACGCAACGGAACGATGATAGGTCTCTTCTGGTCGCCAAAATGGTCCCAAGAGATGTGGCAACGGCATCCCGATGTAATGATGATGGACTCTACGTACCGCATCAATAAATACAATATGCCGTTGCTGCAAATGAATGGTATCACGGAAGTAGATACACATTTTGGTGCTGCGTATGCGCTTCTACCTGATGAAGGAGCAGACACTTTCATATGGGTAATGCAGTGTGCAGAGCAACTTCGGCTGCATCTGCACATTGAACATCCCCCATATGTCATGGTAACAGATCTCCAAGCCTCAGAAAAAGCCGCAGTAGAATATGTATGGGGTACACATACAACACAACAACTATGTTTGTGGCACATCATGAAAAACGTTAGGCTTAACGTTCGAAAATATTGGAGAGGCACATTGGCACCAGGGGACAAACCCATTGGAATAGCTACAATGCTATCATCTCAAGGTGTTATTCCGAGTACTCAGTTCATGTCTGAAGAGACTGCATTAGCTCTGACATCCGAGCCTCGAGAGCAACTGCACATAAGAGATATTGAACGTTACACTGTTGAGGAGATTCAGCGCATCGAACAACGATATTATGATGGTAAACCAGCCATTGATCATTCACCTGACGGTTTACTCACATTGGTGAGGCATATCGCACATACGCTGTGAGGGCCGGCTCCGGGCAACACCCAGAATCCTCCCTCACGATCGCGAGGCCCGCCGTCGCTCTCCGCCATAGCT